>JAMKCH010018773.1:0-24145 GCA_023653785.1 Ophioderma brevispina
TAGATTACTTGGTTGGTTTCTTCTTTAAATGCTTCAGTTATTGATATTTACGGGGTTCAGGTGTAGACGGTTCTATTCGGGTTGATATATATATACATCAAGCCCAAGTTGCGCGAGTTCACATTGTGTGTTAACACCAAGTAGTGGGTCTATGTCTTGTATGTATGAATTTGACTACGTCTGTTCAATAACTTAGACTTCCGGTTTTTATTAATTATTTTGAAAAATATACGTTTTGAAAAAATCACGAAAGAAAGTTGTTGGGTATCTTGGACCATAAGACGTTTTTACATGACAAAAGGAATGGGACATTTCAAACATTCAAATCTATGAAATCTGAAGTAGTTCACCCTCGTTTGAAAAAAGAATGCGAATGAAAGGTTTGGTGACCATTAGTAATTACGTTTTTCGGACGGTTACATTGACTGCACTTAGTAGGTACAGGGTGAGTAAAAGTTTGTCGGGGGAGAGAAAGATGAGTCGCAGATCAATATGGCATATTGTCCTCCACCTTTGACTCGTAGGAAACGCATAATGCCGAACTTTGTTCATCAGGATCAAATCCGAACCGTAGGTATTTGCAGTTAGTGAACTTTTGCAATTCAAACTAGATATCCAAGGTGCCACACAGCATTAACTTGAATTGACGGCATTACAGGAGAGCTATTATGTGATCATTTTGTTCGTTACAAATTTCAACATAGCAGCAGGACCTCTGTCTATCATATGTCACTATCATTCATATGCCATGGCATTAGTGCACGTGCAAACACCTGAAATCAAAGCAAGGTCAACAAATCAATAAGATTGGTCCGTAACATGATGCGAAGCACCCTTAGTCGTAAAGAGTCGCCACAAAATGTTTTCGAGTCAAAGTCAATATTCAACTGGACGTTTGTTGGTCGTTGGCCATAAAAATCGCGGTGCAGTCGTAAATTGAAATAAAATCCAAAAAAAGAAATAAGCTTCAAGTTGGACCCCAATGATCTTGTTGGGTCCAATGAAGAAATAACAAATTTTTTTCCATGATATCTTTTGAAAACGCGTCCGTATTTTTGAAATAATACTTAATAAAAACCGGACCATCTAAGTTAATTGAACAGCCAATAGGTCTAAAAATGTGTACAATCAATTATACAAACGTGGTGAATCGTGAGGGATAGTTTGCATACCATGGTCTACATAGACGGCATGCCAGGCATAGTGGAAATACGAAGTAAACAAGAGAGAAGGGCAGCAACTAGTTCATGACCCGGTCAAAATAAAATATATTTCATATATGATAAGTAGACATCTACAAACATTCATACACATTACAAATTTATTTGCACATATAAGTGTACGAAAGAATCAGTGAAAGGTGGAAATAACTGTTCACAGCTGTTGGGGTTGCCATGGTGTGCAACCCGCATGAATAACACTCAACCACCACTCAGTACACTGACGGCGCGGGTCACACACCTCCATTGTAAGGTGTAATAGGTCTAGGGGTTTTTCACAATATTATCCTCATAAAATAGCACAAAGTACCAACAACTTTCTAATCTTCATTCTCTATTACATTGCAAATAACAATGTTAATACATACAGTATGGGCGGCAATGTTAGTAACATCAGACTCGAGATGTACAGTGTTTACATATTTGCACTGGATCACGTAATCCGTATTATAGGTAATGGACTCTTTTGGCGTATTGAAAATACGGGACAATACATAAAATCTTGGCAGTTTTTAAGCCTTCACTGCTTATATAAGACAAATATAAAAATCTAAACTGTATTCTGTTCATTTCCTAAGGTCACCAGCTTTCTTTTGAGATGTAATCAGAATTTCATGGTGTGTCGACTTTAAGGAAAAAAATACGTTTTTATGTTGCCCATTTTGTCATTCAGAATGGCTTGCATCTACCGGTGTCAAACCTTAATACACAATAGACTCTTCTACAGCACTAAAGAAATGTACAAAAAAGAGGAGCAAGCTTTTATTCTTCTATGGTATATTCATTCCAGAGTATTTAATTTATATTACAAAAAACACGTTTTTGATTATATCTATAAAATAGTGTAAGGTAGGTCTTTTAAAATAATGTGATATAAAAATGAACAAAATTTCGAATATTTCCAAACATGAATAAAATTCGACGGCGAATATCCAGTGGGGAAAATTTTGTGACGTGTAAAGTATTCGGCATCAACTAAAAATATATTTGCCGAGTTGAAACAGATACAGATAATATGCGCGCTCTTGGACCAGCAGTAGTTATAGTTATCATCATCAAATTATGATTGAGTTCATTATATTAAATTGCACACATTTTGTCATATCTCTTATTACATACGAAAACATTGTCAAACTATCCCAATATTTTTAAATATAGTTCTCTGGCCGACTTTTATAAAGACAATCACAAGGAACACAACTAGATTCATGTTCAGTATTGTTATGACGTATCGTAGACGTCAAAGGTCAGAGATACCTTTCAAACACAAATAAATGAGCCTTGTGCACAAGTGATCTGAATTTTATGTAATAAAACATATTTTAATGATTTGTAATTGGTTCAAGAATTTGGTATGTCCAAAACAACATTACATATATATAGTAAAATTACACACAATTAGTTAAGATTATACTTAGAGTTCTCAAGTGTCCTGTGTTGAAAGCGTTGCAGCTCAACGATTGATATGTCCTCACAGCGAAGACTCCAATATAAGTTCACATATATATATCCATGGTATATTCCATACAAATCTTCTGAGTCTTGAAGATAATTTTGTCCAGCAGTTCAAGACGACGGGGCTTTCCCTCGACGACACTAATGTTCCACAATAATAAAATCCAGGTATTATCCCACCATCAGTCTGTCGCTATGTCCTCATATAGGACCACAAACTGGAATCCCTTTTTGATTCCAAAAACTGAAGCTCTTTGGCTTAAAAGACGACAGCAGACAATTTAGCTATCAAGCTCCGGCGGCATCCAAAGTATTAAATCCTGGCACTAGATGTAGAACTCAAATCTACCATTATTGTAGAAAAAACTAGCTATAAGTTAACCATACTGTATAGCTCCAGATTACAACTGCTGGCCTCAGTCCTTCAGTCACAAGTACTATTTAACTTCTCACAGCTAGATTCCCCTTTCTAACAATAATCATTACATCATCATCATGCATAAACATAATCTAGCACCATCAAATCAGATTTCACAAAAAATACATCATCTAAATTGCATCACTTCACATTTATAACTTTATGGGGAAATTCCCAGATCATGCAATATTTTGATCTTAAAGCATAAACAAGTTGACTCAGTTTCTAAATTTAGCATTCTTGGGGAATTCCCCTTTCTCCCCTTGTGCAATCTATCTAACAGGTGCATTTTGCACAAACAACTCTAGGGGAATTCCCTATTCTCTTTTCAACATAAAGTACTTTTCCCATGAGAAATCTTTTCTCAAATAAAATTGAGAAAATAATATTTTAATCAAAATTTTGAGGGTAATATAACATCCTCCCCCTTAAAAAGAAAATTTGAATGAAATGAAAAATTTCCAAAATCTGGCCTTATACCTTTAACCATTTTGTGGTTAATTTTACATACAGTTTACATAGTGCAAATTTTACACTTTTTATATTATAATGTTCTTGCATTGCTGCTTTCAGTCTATATTACATAAAGTTGTAATATAAAATTTCTGAACAAAATTTAAGCAGCTCTGGACAAGGCATCTGCCAAGACATTTTCTTTTCCTTTGATATGTCTTATGTCCAGATTGTATTCTTGTAGAGTTAAACTCCACCTGACAAGTCTCTGATTTCAGTTTTTCATCTTGTGGATGAAAGTCAACGGATTGTGATCCGTGTACACTACAACTGGGTGCACTGTTGTACTCAAGTACACTTCAAAATTTTGCAATGACAGTAGCAATGCAAGACATTCTTTCTCAATTGTTGAGTAGTTTTTCTAATGTTTGTCAACTTCTTAGAGTAATAACATACAGGATGATCTACAATTTTCATCTGCTTGTATGAGAACTCCACTACAGTCTACATCACTGGCATCAACTGCCAACTTGAATTGTTTCTGAAAGTCTGGCGCAATCAAAACTGGCGCATTCATTAAAATAGACTTGATTTTCTCAAAAGCTTTTGGCATTGCTCTGACCAGACAAATTTTGCGTTCTTCTTCAGTAGGTTGGTCAGCGGACACGCAATTTCTGAGAAATTTGGACAGTATTTTCTGTAATACCCGACCATACCTAAGAATCTCATGAGATCTCTCTTGCTCTGTGGTGTGTGGAATTTCTCAATTGCTTCAACTTTTGCAGTGATTGGTCTAATTTGCCCTTGTCCTACAACATGCCCTAAGTATGTGACATTTGCATGGCAAAATTCACTTTTCACCAAATTCACAGTTAAAGCTGCTTGAGATAATTTCTCAAATAATTGATGGAGCTGTCTCATGTGTTCTTCCCATGTTTCACTTCACTGTACACAAGGAGATCATCCACATAAGCTTCACAATTTTCTATGTCTGCAACTACTCTGTTCACTAATCTCTGAAATGTTGCGGCAGAATTTTTGAGACCAAATGCCATTCTTTTGTATTGGTATAGGCCAACGGGCGTACAAAAGGCTGAAATTTCTTTGGCACGGTCCGTGAGGGGAACTTGCCAATACCCCTTCAACAAATCAAATTTGCTAACAAATTTGGCATTTCCAACTCTATCTATGCGATCATCAATCCGAGGGATCGGATATGAGTCGGTTTTGGAACAGAGGTTGACTTTTCGAAAAATCTGTGACAAAACGAAATGAACCATCAGGTTTGAAACCAGAATACTCGTACATGGGGAGCTCCATTCACTATTGCTTTGCTCTACTATTCCATTGTCTAACATGTATTTCACCTCATTTCTGACATGTTGCAACTTGATTGGATTCACCCTATGAGGATGTTGCTTTATAGGATCGGAGTCACCTACATCATGTCATTGGTTATGAACATGTGTCCTCACTGGGAACATCATGGGAATATGTTTTTCCCCTCATGAATACTCTTTTCAGTTTTCACCGTGTGGACTGTTTCTGGGAGATTGACCTAGTTTGCTTGTCTAAATTGGCAGTATGTCAGAATTTTGCAATTTGACACATAATCATTTGGGTCTGTGTTTACAGTGCTGGTTGTTCAGTCGGACTCTGTGACTGTTCATCATTTTTACACTCTCACTAACTCTATATTGACATTACACATGCAGCTTTTATGTCATCCTGTCTTTTCATTATACTCTTTGACATATTTATGTACATAATTGTCGACTTTTACGCATACCTGGTGTTTTGATCACATAATTAAGGTCTCCCACTTTGTTCTCAAGCGCATATGGGTCCAGAAATACTTGCTTGCAAGGATCCCTTGTATTGGAAAAAGTGCCAAAGTTTTGGTCACCTGGTTTGAATACTCTGTTCCATTTTGTCATAATTTACTCATGTTTTCAATTTTGTGCCCGTGGCTTTGTTTCTATTTCTGGTGGCTCTTTGCAGCCCTGTGTCTGAATTGAGCCACATAGTCCTAACAAATTCACATCAGGAATTTTCACACACCACTTTTCTTTCAGTAGTTTCAATGATCCCCGTACTTTGAGACCAAACACCAACTCGAATGGACCTTGTACAGCCTCCTGGTAGCAATAACTGAACGGAATGAACCCGTCATTCCCAATCCCTTTATATTCAAAACAATATGTTTGGAATCATTGTTTTCAATGTTGGTGGTACCTTTCTAGGCGCCCCCTGGGATTCTGGTGGTGGTATGATTGAGAACTGTACTGTGACATTCCACTTGTCCATATTTGTTGGAACAAACCTTACATGAAATTGTGATCCTTGATTAAAAAAACAAACGATTGATGTTGGAAGGCCTACTAGGGTAAAAACTTTGTTTTTTAGAGCTTGTTCACTTATCTGTGACCTAATAATTTCTCAAGGGTAATAGTATCAGGGATCTTGTGTAGCACACAATGATGTCGTAATACTGATTTTCTGACTTGGTCCTTGGAAGTGGTCCTATGCAATCTATTAAGACCCCTACAAAAATTCTCATCAAATGCTGGTATTGGTTGCAAGGGAGTAGTAGGAATTTTCTGATTGGGCTTTGCCCACCATTTGACATGGTGGGACAAGTCCCTTAACCATACTCAGACACGATCTTTTTCTGAGTGTAGGCCACCAAATATGACCATCCTAATTCTGTCATGGTGTTTTCCTCACAGCGCTAAGTGTCCTGCCATGGGACTATCATTGGCTATGCCTATCACTTCCGCTATGGTATAGCTTTGGCACTATAATTTGATGTACAACCTCGTCATAATCACTACATCTGTCTAACGACATGGCCGAATATATTTCTCGGGCTTTACCAATGAACACTGACTGTAGTAACAAGGTCCAAGACTCCTTTGGGCCATTTCAAGCTATGGGTAATTTTCTCAAAGTGTAAGAAGTATTTGTCTACTTCTTGTTCCTGAAATTTTGGAACCAGGCGAATATTTTTCGCCGCATCAAAACCAGAGGGCTTGGAAGAGTCTGACGAGCTAGCCTGTTGTTTCAAATTTTCTAAATCTAACTGAGCTTCAAGCTCTTTCTTTTTCATATCCATTTGCTGTTGTAATTCCATCTCTTTTTGTCTCATTTCATTTTGCATTTTTATTTCAAATTCCCTTTCTTTTTGTTTTTGCTGCATTTGCAATTTTTCTTTCTCTAATTCAAATTCCTTTCTTTTTGGTTTTGCTCCATTTCTTTCTGTGTTTGTTCCATTTCCATCTTTTTCAATTCTATTTCCAATTCCTTTTGAATTTCAAGTTCGTTTAACTTGAATGCATCACTTTTGCCCTGTTCCAGAATTTCTTCTATCCTATCCAAATATGAACTATCCCAAACATCTTCCTGGACAAACTTTTCAATTAAATTATTCTTAATGACTTGCTTTCTCATACGTCATACATTGACGAACCAGATCAACACCCATCCATGTATCAAACAAGATAACCCAATTGATTGCAACAATACACATAGAAAAAACACATCTACGAAAAACACAGCTTCAAAAGATATACTGATAGATTCATAATTATACACATCATACACTGATGATAAAGTTCATCACCCATCCATGCATCAAGCAAAAATTTCAAATACTGATAATCAACAATCACATCAGAACACGCAAACACGAGATCCCTTTTAAAAAGAACAAGATAAATCAATACAATATTGAAACATTAAGGCAAATACGGGTTAAATAGATGGTCTCATATATGTATATTTGAAAAAGAAGTTTAACTTAGTATTTCACTTGAGCATTATATCCAAACTGATACTGATTTTAAGCTACTTATACAAGTTATACTAAAATCAAATTATAATATTAACACTTTCAAGTACATCATAATAATTATATAATCATACAAATTACAATGGAACACCTTATAATATTACAATTTTTTAAATACATTAAATCTAATCTTATCATAATACAAGTTCCTTAAATCTACGAGCGGGCCTATTGTCCGCGAACCCGCAGGGATCCCTTTTAGTCGCCTTTTACGACATGCAGGGATACTGCGGGACTATTCTAAGCCCCGAACCCGCAGGGGGCTCAAAGGTGGATGATGTGTGAACATGGGCTTACAAAATGCACACTAAACAAGTATTTCCACAGGCTAAAACACCCCGAACGAGTGTTTTTGTCTGTTATTGCTACCCTAAACAAGTAAGCAATGCACCGTGTCGTTAATTATACCCTTTATTATCTTGCTTTGATTTACTTCCCATTTACAGTATTTTGGATGATTTTGATCTATATCTCTGCCTAATGTGGGTATTACCACAATTTCAGGGTTGAACCGGCAAAAGTCGATTTTCATCAAGCTTTTTTGGTCATTATTTTTGCATGTTCGGATTTACATTAAGTTGACGATATTATTATATATTTATAGCATAAAGGTATGATTTGGGAACCGCTACTCTCTTTACAACGAATTGAAACCAAAGCGATACCATTATTTTAAGTGGAAGAACGAGGCCGGAGGCCGAGTTCTTCCACCTTTATTCTCATTCTTAAACAGCTTTATCATTTAAGGTCATCTTTAACCCAATTTCGCAATACTTTACGGCTTAAATACAACAAGAAAGGACTGCCACCACCCAGTGACAACAATCGAACAACCCGTTGAACGCAACGATCATACGCAACGATACGCAACGTTGGCAGGCGCGCGCAATCGTTGCAAAACGCGGTATGACGCGAGCGCTTCAACCTAAATATAACGTCAATACGCAGTGCGTACTACCTGGGTTCAATTGTCGAATTGAACCCGGGCATCAGCCAATGAAATTGCTTACATTTTCACAGCTGTTTAAGAATTCCGATTATAGTGGCATGTTTGGATTTAAAGGTAAGTCGGTGACAGTTTTATGTCATTATCTTGCATTTGAGAGCAAAATCTCAGAAAATATGGTTCTCCATATTTCATCAGAAATCACAATTAATACTCTAGTTCTTTCAAATAGAACTTTACAGGTTCAATAAAAACATAATATTTCTTGTAGTAAGAATCTCATTAATTTGGCAAATATGTTGCGCATTACATTTCATATTGTAGGTCTTCTGGTACATCAGTCTCGCTCTCTGTATCTGCCAGAAGGTTGCTCCAGAAAACAGACTTAGATTCGTTCTGCTGAACATCAAAGACGAACTGCCATGTCACCACGGTCTTTCCTGGTTTCACTGAAATGATACCAACCAATTGTAGCCCGGGAGCTAGCAGACATTTGTAACACATCTCGAGAACAAACGGTTTGAGTGATTAAATATGTTGACAGCCTGACAGGGATCCATGAAACGTGATTTTTAAGTGCTGCAAATGGTGACTTATGAAAAGTATACCACATTATGTGTCTAACCATAAGTATTCAGAAAAAGTATAGTTTGTAATATCTGCAGCCTAAAGTTTCAGAGTTGTAGGCTAAAACAGCAAAAATCAATAAAAAGGGTCAATTTCAGTTGTACAGGGGTCAAAATTTAATGTTGCTCCGATTTGCATATAAAATGGTACAAATTATTGGTGGAGGTCATAGAAATCACTCGAGATTCGTTACAAATGTCTGCTAGCTCATACGCTATTATATTATTATTATTATTATTACTATTATTATTATTATTATTATTATTATATGTTCTGACTCTCTAGTGGATCCTATGGTGTATATGCCAAGGCATTAAATCACGTGGGCAGTAGTGTCAAGTGATACATGATAACCAAATAGGAATTACTATGACAGAAAAACGTTACGGCAAATTCTTGACCTTTGTGAGATTTCTCCTTGTGACACGCCCTTGAGAGTACATCGGCACATTTATAGACATAGGAAAAAAGTACCATGTCATAAGTAGTATGATGAGCAAGATTGGATGGATTAGCTATCAGAGAAAAAAGTTATGTCAAATGTTGACCTTTTAAATATTTTCCCCAACACTCATCACGTAGCTTATGACATGATGGGGGTGGGTATTCCAACCAAAATGCAAATGGTGCGCCCGCAGGCGGAGTACCCATCTCTCTGGCGTTTGGGCCAGACTCCCTCATAATAATGTTGCTGTGGAGGGTTCGCCACTCCTCCCGCACAAGCGAGTCTGTTTTGCATTCCCAGCATATGTCGGTACCCATTTATACTCCTGGGTGGAGAGAGGCAAGCGAGGTAAAGTGCCTTGCCCAAGTGCACAACACATTGGCGACGGCGGGGCTCGAATCCCCAAACTTATGCTTGTGAGGCGAGCGCTGATCCACTCACCACATGTGCCCTCTATTCTAACCAACCGAAGCTATATTCTACTATAATATGTCACCATGGTGATTATAACATGCCACTACTACCCATGTCATTCGGGTGGTCGCATAGAGCCATATACCTCGTATTTCTCTGGTCCGTGTTACTTCTTCCGACCACGTGGCTGAGGATGTTCTTTCAATCATGTACTGGACCGATTGAGAAGCCGAGGCCTTCACTACATCTATTTCCAAACCAGCTGACACCTCCCACCTGTATTGAAAAGAGGTGGTCCTGCTTTCGGTTACCGACTTTCCAATCTTCACTTGTAGTGTGTCTACGTGTTCGGCAACTGGGTTACGCACCAGATTAAGGATTTTCCACGCCCCTACCACCGTTGGGGTTCCATAAACCAGTACTTCTTCGTTCGGATTGCTTGTTGAAACGAACTGAAATCTCATGGCGTCATGGACGTCCGAATGCAGAACAACAGGTGTATTATTCCCTGGATCAGGCCTGCCACCTTTAGGGTGAGCGTATCTGAAATAATTAGATTTAAAAAGTGAGCAAGGGGAAAACTTGAGGAGACCAAGAGGAGCGTGAACAAGAAACGTTTTAGTGCTTTATTCTGTCATGTGTCTAATTTTGCTAATTGTGTGTCGAATTTTAAAAGAAAAGCCACACAAGTATACCTGCGTTAACTTGTTTGTCTGTCTGTCTTTTTTCCCCAATGGCTTCGGGCGATGATACTACAGGCTCGTCGCCAATGCTATCCCCAGGCATAGGATATTTGCTAGTCTTGACCAAGGCCTTTGCTAAGAACCGACAATCTTGTTTTCACACTCTATTGTACAGGGTGACCCAATAAAAACTTTACCCAAAATGAAAATGTTATTTTTCCACTTTTTGTAATTGATATCTGTGGATTTTATTTTATCATAAAGAATGGGTAATTGAGCATCTTGCCTGAAAAATTATTCATTTTGGTTGAGTGGTTTTCAAGATATAGTCCAACTTGTCCATGGGTATATCATGATGGAATGATAAGTACTGTACACATCATTGTTTTGGCAACCGAGCTCTTCAAATCTGAAATCATAGCATGTAGTTGTGCTAAATACCAGTTTTCTGTCTTGTGTCAGGGCGGTCTTTTCAAATCTAAAATCAACTGTAGCGTGCAGTTGCGCTTAGTAAAGCCGATTTATCTTTCTTGAACGAGAACTTTAAACATTCTCATAGTAATGGCACCTCAATTTACGCCACAACAACGACCCTTCGCGGTTAAGATTTACTACCAAACTGGTAGCTATATGTAGCTGTGCAACGGCAATGGCCAAACAGGTTCCCTGGAGTGAGAGTACCAACCAAGCCTGCTACCTGTAACATGAGAAAACTGTTTGAAGCAGAGGGAAATTTGGAAAATGTCAACAAAGGACGAAGCGGACGGACTAGGAGCGTCAGAACACCCGCGAATATTCAAGCTGTAAGACAGGAGCTTCGCAACAACCGAAGCGCAAGCATAAGGAGAAATCGTGTCGCAAATGTCTCCAGATCGTCATTTCAGCGCATCGTGAGTGATGACATCAATTGGCATCCAAAAAAAATTGTGAGACGCCATAATTTGGATGCAGGTGATCCTCAACGTAGGCTGGCATTTTGCAATTGGTTAATCAACAGGTCACGGCACTTCTTAAGAGAACTTGTTGTTGATGATGAAGCCAATTTTCCAATGACTGGCTCAGTGAACTCTCAAAATGTGAGAGATTATGCGCCAAAAAGGAACCCTCCCAATAATTTGTCTACGACAGACCTAATGATCGCAGGAAATTTGCAGTTTTATCAGCTGTTACAGGTAACACTAACCTAATTGGGCCCATTTTTATTGATGGAAATTTGAATGGTCCGGTTATCTCAATATCATTAATCAACATTTGGAACCAGAGTTGCGGTGCATTTTTCAGCAGTAAAGAAATGGAGCAATTCGTCGTGCCTGGTTTCTTCAAGACGGTGCACCAGCACACAGGTCTATAATGATTCGAAACCTTCTTCAGGAACTCTTTCCAAACCGGATCATTGGATTAGGGCATGCGGTGGAATGCCCCCCCCCCGGTCACCGGATCTAACTCCGCTAGATTTTTGGCTATGGGGTGATGTAAAAGCTAGAGTATATAAATATTGACTACCAATGAGTGGCAAGGTTAAAATTATAGGCCCCTCGGTGATGTCAAAACCATGACATCACCGAGGGCCTATAATTTTAACTGTGCCCCGAATATCAAGCAGTCAATATTTGTTTTATATACCGAATATATAGATTGTTCTCATCTGATTGGTTAAAAGATTTCCCGAACTGACAAGGCCTACCGTCTATTTACAATACTTATCGTACAGGGGACGCGCACACACACGAGCGATCTATGAACACGGTGTTGAAACTTTCCGGGCAGAGTCGATATGCCATGCCCCGGGCACAGTTAATCATGACGTCATCTTGATAGAAAAAGGGGATCAGCTATTTTAATGACTTTACTTTTAACCAATCAGATGAGAGGAATCTATATATGAGATATATAATTTACAATGAGGGTCTCCCAAACACATTACCAGAACGACGACGGATAAACGATGTATTTACTGCAATTAGAAGAACGCGTGTAACATCAAGAGCTGTTCAACACATGCACTCCAGGGCTACCAAGTGCATCGCAAATCAGGGAGTACATGTGGAAGATAGAAACTAAAGGTAAGACCGTTAAGATAAATGACTTTTGATGTTGCAATTGTGTTCAAATATGCCTAAGAAAAATGATGCTCCGTGGACAAGTCTGTTTTGCTGATTTATTGTTCAGTGGAACATATCTTGAGAACCACTCAACCAAAATGAACAAAAAAAATGAGGTAAGATGCTCTATTACCCATTTTTTATGATAAAATAAAATCCACAGATATCAAATTACAGCAAGTGGGAAAATATCACTTTCATTTTGGGTAAAATTTTTTATTGGGTCACCCTGTATTATTATCAATCTAATTATTTTGAACATTGTGTTAATAGACCTTTGAAATCAGTGTTTTAGCATTGAAGGGGTCTAGGAGAATAAATAACTAAATTGGTACATTTTCTGGTTGGTCGATTGTCCACACCTGATCGCAGTTAATAATTTACTTAAAACCATAAATACACATTGCTGTGGAAACAAATCATTGAAACTCAAGACTCACTTTAAACTTAAACTCACAAACACGAGAAAAAGCCTGACAGGTTTTACAAGGCGCTCTGCCTGAGTATAACTGACTGAACTTGCTAGTGGAACATGGTGCCAGGTGATTTAGAGACATCAAATTCGGTGCTTGAGTTCTGGCCTTGTTAAAGGCGATGATTTTAGTAGGGGGATATGCTTCATCCTTCTCGGGATTGCTACTTAATATGATTTGCAATATTTCTTTGAAGCATGTGACCCAAAGAATTGAGTTGTTAGGGAGCCTCGATCAGGGCTAGATCTTGGCCATGTTTCTAATCAAATGTAAGCCTCTCTCGATTTAAACCTTTGGCCTGCACCCAATAAACATTAGTGTTCAAGGTAGTTAGGCTTCTCTGTTAGGATTGATTGCTATGATCCCTGGAACAGCCAAACCCTAGACCAAAATATCTAATTTTATATTATACCTTCCGCCTTTGTGTATGACACGGTCATTGGCGCCGTCAAGGGCAAACAGGGCACCCCAGTGTCGATCGCTGTGAACCACAAGCCTCGTGTCATTTCCAGGAGTCAGACCTCCGCCACTGGGATGGATAATCTTTCCACTGGACACGTGTTTGATGTATCCCCAATGGTCCTCAACTTGCTCGAAGGTCCAGTGCATGTTTGCATGGATGTCCGGGTGTAGGACTACAGTTGTATCATTGTTTGGATTGCTTTTACCACCGGATGGGTGGAAGAATTTTCCGCTCGAACGGTGTTTGATTAGAAAGTTCAATGACATGATTGTTTGCCGATTAAACTAATGTACCTCACAGTACCTGAAAAAGAAAAGATTGTGTTGAACAGTATCCATTGTTTTCGTCATAAACAGATAAGAGTGCAGATAGCGACGTGTGATGCCCGGAGGGTAGCAACACGCGTTATTCCACGTCAACCCGAAATGTTACATTTGATACGATGGGGATGAGACACACAACCGTGGATTGGTTCTGGTTTTATTAATTAATTAAAACACTATTTTAGAACACAGCTGTTTGACCCCATGCAAATTGTCTCTTTCATTTTTAGAGCAATTTTAAGCAATGTCGACACAATTTTGACAACTGATATAAGTAGAGAAATGCAAGAGCTATTACCTCCGCAAAAATAAGAAAAATCCATTGCGGGAATCTTGCCATATAGGCCTACAAAGGTTATAATTTGTATGTTATAGCGCCCTCTATATGCCTATTTCCCATAGAAAAACGTGTAAAACTAGATTTTTATGAAAAATCATATTTGCCCGCAATGAAATTTCATCAAATTTACACAAGATGTAGTTGGTGGCATAAATACTCCATATTAGTTGTCAAAAGTGTGTCGCCATTGATATTTTTTGTTTTATTCTCGTTTTGGCATTATAAATGAGACTTTCAAACAGCTGTGAGAACAAATTATCGAGGTCTATGAATAGCATGCAAAAGCTCAAGAAAAAAAAGGTATTTGAGAGTTCTTTCAAAGTACGTCTTATTCGTATTTAGCATTCTGGATTCCAGAAAAATACATGCAACATTAAAAACTTGCAAGACCCACCTGGCGTGAGCAAATATGGCAAATGAGCTCAATAATATGCCGCAAATAATGATGTGATACAATGCTATGCGGTATTATTTTAATAATGGGTATATTTTCAAACATACCAAGCTTCGTCAATTTGTGTACATTAAGATCGGGACAGGAAATTGCGCCGTTTTAGCATAATTGCCCAAACCAGAACACTATATATGCAAATGAAGGTCATACTATGCACAAGTAAGATGAATGACACAGTGCGGGGGGATAACTTGCATGGACCACTACTCGCATACCAAGTTTTCGTCAATTTGGGACATTTAAAGTTGACAGGAGGAGATGTTTTTAGGGATACGAAGTTCTCTTCAAATTTCACGGGATTGGTTGTAGGGAACAACCTACAGAGAACGTTCGGAGGTTTATTGGGACAAAACACAGGTGCAAAAGAAAACCGCAAACCTTGTTTGGAAACTTGCTGCTATCGTATTCGTTCCCCATAGAAAACCAGCTTTGATTTTCGGTCGTGCACGACAGAAACTAATAAATCATAAGCTTATTAAATTAAAGACAGCGTATTCGGCTTTTCACTTCAGGTGTGATCTAATACTAGTAAGCTTCCAAATATGTAAAAAACCGGGGTTCGAGGAGAAAAATTTGGGGCGCTTTCTTCCTGGAAATCTCCTCATGTCTCTTAAGATCCGGTATTTACACCTGTTTTTAATCAACCAAGTGAACCTACCAAAACGGGGCAACAAACAGACCCCCCACACCCACAGAATTCAATCTTGCTGTCGCAATCCCATGGCTTCGCCCCAGGGAATTAAAACTTACGGCGCTTTTTTTTTTAGTAAAGAAAAAACTACTAAAAGAGCTTCCTAAAATGATAATGAAAATGGATAATTGAATTGTGGAAATGAACAATTTTGAACTCATACTCCTAAATGTAAATGAGTGAAAATTTCACTCCCAAAAAGAGTGAAACTCTTGTAAACCACTCCAAAAATGAGTGGTTTGTACTTAAAGGGGCATTTCGTGATCCACAGCCTCGTCCCCCCGACTTACCTAAAAAAAGTTGAAATTTTGATATCATCTGAACCGTTAGCCTTAGTAATCCCTGCGTACCTAATCTTACGTGCGAATTCGGTCGTATCTGTAAGAAATTCCCAATTTTGTAGTTTCTGTCCGTACACGAACATAAATTACAACACAGTGGCCTATGGGACCGTGAGAAACAAGCAAATGCTCATAACACAAAACCGCAAGATCGGAATCAACTCAAATTTTGTGAATAAGGTTTAAAGGATATCTTGTGAACAATGAATAAAACAGAAGGTGCTGGAATCACGAAATGCACATTTGAAACGAGTGAATTTCCACTCAGAAAGAGTAAAAATCACTCCAAAAAGTGGACTTCCACTCGTTTCACACTTTTGAGGAGTTCAACGAGGGACAACACGAAAATGAGGGGAAATCCTCTCTTTTTGGAGTGATTTTCACTCTTTTTGAGTGGACATTCGCTCTTTTCACTCATTTTGGATGGTTTACAAGCGTTTCACTCTTTTGGGGAGTGGAATTTTCACTCGTTTACATTTAGAGAGTAGCGAGTATCGTCGCCTACAAGAGTCAGCCAAGTTAAGCGTAAAGTGTTGCGTTTATTTTGGAAAACACTGTATAACAGAAAATATCTTGCGTGTGTACCATTCACACGGGGTCATGGTGAAAAAGTACGGATATCAGATGAAACAGATTGACCTAAAACTTCCTGTACTGGAGGTAGTTTTGTTCCTATATTGCAAACAATGTATCTGCAAACTTTACCTTTAAAATGTACGTTACTTATTTTCAATCTGATGTGCCCGTTTTTGCTTTCAGAATTGGTGCAAAAGTTCCTTCACATGAAAGTCAATTTGAATCGGAAGATGGGGTTCCTAATATCGATCCCAAAACTATCGAATGCATTTATTTCCTTTTACAATAGGACCAGAATTAGCCTCAAAGATAAAACATAAAGGCAACAACTATTTCGAATACCTTAACGAATCTTTACCAAAGTGTATTTTTTATAAAACTAATAGTTATTGAAGAGGATAAAAAGATCATTAGTAAGTTTGATTATAATAAGAGTGGTGATGATGATTATCAGAAGTTTTATCCTAAAGCGATTTGACAATGAAATAAAAGTTTTAACGAAAATATTCAATGGTTTAATTTCTACTGGTGTTGTTCCAAACCATCCAAAGATATCAAAGTAGTTTCAATTATTAAAAAAAATACATTAGTATTTTCAATTACTGCTCTGTTTCTTTACGTCCCTGTTTTTCTAAAAATAGAAAGACTAGGATTTAACAGATGAATGGAATATATTGATAAAACAAATTATTAAATGACAAACAATTTGAATTTAGATTCAATCATTGAATTAGTTGATAAGATAATGCGAAAGAAACTAATCTACAATTGGATGTTTTTATTTGTTATAAGCATTCAACACTATTAATCATGACATTACTGGATTTGTAAAACTGGAATATGGCTTCTGGTGAAATGTTCTTGAACGGTTTGAAAGTTACTTGGATAATAAAATTTGTACGATATTAGTCATGTGATTCAATTTATAAAAATACTGTGGGATACCACAAGACTCAATTTTGGGCCCTTTATTATTTATTCTTTATGTAAATAATATTATAAATGCCGTTTCATTGCTTGACGTGGTGTTATTTGTGCAAGTTATTCCGTAAAGTCTGCTCAATTCATCAGGGTCACTAGTGTCAGTGGGTCACAAAATGACCACACCCGATTACAGCCTGTATATTTAAAGCTGATTCTATGTTCAACTGTGCTCTTAACACCACTGGCGAGTGCCAAATTGTGTAGAACGTTTTTCTATGGAGTGTGAACTGCGCACTATGATGAGATTGCGATTTATTCCGTATTGAAGTACGTGTTTACACAAGTTGACACTCGACGACCCTCTAAGTAGTTTGTATTTGAATGAAAAGCAAAGCCCCGGGAGGGCAATAAACTAATTAGCTGTAATCTATACTTACAATAACTTGGATTTTAAAAAAAATGAATGTAAACTAAAAGAGGAATAAGGCAGCGGAGAGAACCGAACACGGTAAAGAGGCAACAGGATTATAGTGAAGAATAACTATGATAGGAATAAAATTATATCACAATAGGAATACAGTACCTTAGGAATACAGTACAATTGGCACAAAAAGTATCCGGGTGTGTTTTTCTATCAGTATTGTGCTAAAGTCTGATAATTTTGAAAGTTTTCAAAATATGTATTCTGTTGCCTAGATCTTGCTCTTCATTTAACACCCTTGCTTGGGGAAAAAGCCTGTAAAATGGCTTAGAGAACGCCCGAAAGACTCTCCCCAACCAAAAGTTGCACTTTATTTGAGTTTTCAATGGGCACTGCAGTGTACTGCCACACTATAGTAGAGTTCAAATTAAGTGAGCCTCCTTGCATATTGTACAGAGGGATATCGGTGACATATTGTGACCCTGGTACAAAGTTACTGTACAGAATCGGCTTACTGGAAACTGATGCACTCAGTTATTCAATGGTCTATTTATGATAGGACTTATGCCATTGTGGGCTGGGATGTCAAATCTGATTTGCGCTAATTTCTTAATACAAGGTTGGCCCATGTTTGATGACCAAATAAAAACTTAGTTGTGTTATGTGTGTATCGATATAAGAAAGCATTATTTCTCCAATGCTGTGATAAGGGATGATACTTTGCAGTGTCAAAGGTAAGTTATGTTCAAATAACGTTTAATGAAATAATTGCTGGTGTTTTCATCCTGATACTTCAATTGAAACATCCAAGCTACCTTAGATGTGAAATAATGTATTTTGGGTCAACATTTATTTACTAGTTACATTACTATATATATTGTACGAGTACCATAAACTTTTTTACCCGTGGCCATTAAGTTCCTCTTTCCTCTCACTAGTCCAGAGGATAAGGAAAAATCGTGCACTTTGTGATAGAATTATAACACTTGGCACACACTTAATATGAACTAGTTTTTGTCTACCGAAGTGCTAAGGGTGCCGTGGCGGAGCTCCTAAGACTGTTACAACACGAGAACGGTAAATAAATCCGATTTTAGATATACGTGGAAACCGAAGTTGTCGGAGAAAATCTGCGAGGACGGGTAATGGATCGGCAACAAATTCACGTGCAATTGTAGAGTCTACAAGAAATCAAACTGTTACAACAATCCTACCGTCCATAATACACTAGAATTAGTAAAGTGAAAGTGTATTATGGTTTATTAAAATAGCCTCTATGCATGGTCAAAATACCAAACAGAAATTGTATATTTAAAAAATTACCATTAAAAAATATTGCACATAAAAGGAGTGCCAACATTGGAGACAACAGTGGAAGAAGGATTTAAATGGCACACCTGTCCCGAGTCCATCCCAGCAATCCTGTCAGCCTTACTGATCGAGGGACTGCTGGAAATGGGCCATCATCCGCTGTAGTCTTCAATTGTATTATTGCACAGAATTACATTGTAATAATTCCTAATAAAACATTTAAATGATGAAAAAGAGTAGGCCTATATTATTATTTTTTATGTCAAGGCTAATCAAGGCATTAACAGCAGTTATCTAATTAGTGACGCTGACGGATTGGCGCCAAGATAGCGATTAGCTTCCCTTTTCAAACTCTGCAAGTCCTGCTTTGATGCTACATGAGCAGAAAGGGCATTCCATAAGCCTACAGAGAATGGGAGATATGATCTTGATATGATCTTCTGTGGGAGGCCAAGTTGGACCTTGGGATTTTCACAGCAAGGTCATGAGACCTGACTGAGCGCTTTAGGCGAAGGTCAACTGAGAGCAGCTCGGTTAGCAACTGGCTGAGGAGATCCGGTGCTTGTCCATAAAACATGTTGTGGAAAAGAGTGGCAAATCCAACAGCCCTGCGTTGACCCAATGGTTGAATGTGGTGAGAGGTGATCTCACTCCCAGGAATGCCGATGATGGAAATGCCACGTCTCTGGATTGTATCAAGTTTAGATCGTGCAGTGGATGTTGCGCCCCACCATGCTGAGCTTGCAAAATCCATGTTCGACCGAACCATGGATGTATAATATAACGTACAGCCCTTTGAGTTGTCTCAAGATAGGGAGCAGCGGAGCACTCCTAGTCGCTGACTGGCATTTTTTTATTTGGTAATCACATGTATACATTACTAAAAAGGTCAAAAGTCTGGTGGTCAAGCATTCGATTTCACGTCTTAAATTAATACAAACCTCTAATTGTAGGATATCTTTCACCAGATATCATCTGGCGTCATCAGATACTAAGATGTTATGATTGATCTCAATGAACTATCGGCTGATGATGACGTCAAATCCGACAGGAAGTGGCATAGAAACAGTTTATCATTAAGAACGGGATCCCATACGGGATCTAGATTCAGCTCCTAGTCTCTGTTAATGGGCGGGCTTTGCCTTTCTGATGTGGATGGCCTCCAAGATTTTTCTTACAAAGTCCCTGGACACTCTCGCCAGGATTTTTGTCCTTGTTTGGGCCTTTGCATTTGCCCATTTTGGTAATCACATGTATACATTACTAATAGAATCGAAAGTCTATAGTGATCAAGCATTCCATTTCACGTCTTTTACAGACTTATTTTCAGCTTGCTGTAGTTCATATTAACATACATTAATGTTGGCATCAAATGGCAGAGGCAGAGGTTATTCACTATGAAAAGGCAGAGAAGTTGAAAACATTCCACTAACACAAGATGCACTTGTCTAGCATCTGTTTTGAGTTTGAGAATGACGCGTGGCAGGTCATGTATGAGGTCAAACAATTATCAAAGCACCAGAGTTGCCAGCAGACTTTCGAAAGTCCAATGCACAGTGCAAGATGTAATGGATGACACTTTAAAATGGACGACTTTTCCACCAACTGGTGTAGTGAGTAGCGTATCGTATAATCATCAGTTGTGTGTATTAAGGGGTGCAGAGGATAGTTCAACGCTGCAAGTGTGATGAATCTGAATGAAACTTTCTGTGAACACAACTTTCGTGCTAACAGGCATGATATTTTAACTGAGGTATAATTAAAGGCTGACTCAGAGATTTTTGAAATGTAATTTTTTTGTTAATTTATTCAAAATAGTCAACTACAACTAAAGAGAGACACCTAAAATGCCCAATTCCAAAGTTTGAGATGAATCAGATTTTTCGTTTCCATGCAGTAAACATATATGTGTAGTATACAGTGCCATAGGATACTGTGTCTAACAAAAATTCCGGATCCGGGAATTTATAACAAAGCTGTGATTTTCTATATGAAGGACTTCGATTTGAGCTTAGCTATTTCACACAGTGATTAGTATATGGACAAGCATTATGTTAGCAAAACCACAATTTCTTTGAAAATGGAGGCGCCCTCCTCAGGTAACATCTCTGAGTCACCTTTAAGGTATAAACAAAATAGCAGCCTAATAGTTTGTATCCCAAATTTTATGTTTAAAAACAAAATTCAATATTAAGTGATATGTTTAGGAACAAGTCTTGTAATTAATCAATTAAAATTAGGCAAGCAACCTTCAGGAGGTGCCATTTTCAAAATGTTTGTACCACGGTGAGATCAACATGAATCAACACTATACCATTTGAACCAGGACCTCCATGGTTCACTTTCAATCATTGTACAATACACTCAGCTACATACATTGTTATTTGATCGACTTTAAATCCGTGTTGCAATACAGGAATCTAGTTGACGTTGCCGTAGGTTACACTTTATTTGAAAATGGCGGCTACCAGTAGTCTTTTTTTTTTTTTCGTTTAATTTACCAATTACAAGAATCTTGTTAAATAATAGTGCGATTATCTAACGGACGCCTTAAGAACATCTCAAAAGTTAATAGACTGGCTATTCCCTTTAAGTAAATGGTCGATTTTAACTCAAAATGGCTGCCATATTGAAAAAAACACAAGGACTGACACAAGATATTTCAAAGTGTATGTTATATTCGGATTTATTGATCCTAAACACACAAGTATAGACACAAAAATCTAGTCAATATCATTTTGAGCTAGGTATAAAGAAAAATGTCAATTTTGGTGTAATTTGGCGGCCATATTGGAAAATTAAATACCTGACAGAATATATTTAAAAAGTATGTCATATTTGAATAACTTGGCATTCATAACATGGGGATGGACACAAAAATCAATGTTATTAACCGAAATATGAGACATTGACAATGTAAATGGCAGCCAGTTTGAAAAATGGGTCATACAGCAGCCCCCCCCCACAGTTCAAATCCAGCTGGTCCTGTTTTGAAATATTGGTTGTGTTCCATATTTAAAGCGGGTACCAAATGCATATTCTATCACAAAGTGCACGATTTTGCATCCTGCGGGGTATAACCCTCTGCATGGACTACCGCTGAAGGGGGACAGACCTAAAACTGTTTAATGGGGATCACTTATTTTGAAATCTACTATACCTCGCGGACCACAATCGATATTGCAAGTAGGCTTTCTCGCTCATTCAGTCAGAAACCCGCTGTGCAATATCAATACACACGGATTCTTGCGTTGTACCACACAGTAATTGAAAACTCCATAAAGTTCAACTTTTGGTTAGGGGATTTTGCGTCTTTCGGGCGTTCCATTGCAATCATTTCTGAAAACTTTTTACAAGAGGTGTTAAACGAAAGGGCAAAACCTAGGCAATACAATGTATATTTCGAAAACTTTCAAAATTATCGGACATTGGCACAATACAGATCGAAAAACACGCCGAAATACTGTTTGTTCCGACTGTATATCGAAATATATCTTATCATTTGCATAATTAAAAAAGGAAGCTGTAAAATGTTAATGAACATGGCGTTACCTGCAAGGAGCAGAACTCCCGAGAGAATCGGCCGGCTCGAAGATTTAAAACAATTAACACGGCACGGGTGTTGGTATCTAACAGTGAAGGCAGTAGCGTGTACAATTATAAAACCGAAACTACTGGACTAAAATGGAAGGATGTCCTAACTCAGCAAAGCGTCGGTGAAAAGTAAATTAATGGCGGAAACTCTTAAAAACGCAGTATAATTGATGCAAAGGGATGCCCGAGACTTCCAAAAAAAAAAAAAAAAAAAATACCAAATGCTATACTTCTATCACAAAGTGCACGATTTTGCTCCTGAGGGGTCTTAACCCTCTGGACTACACGCTGAATGGACAGACCTAAAACTTTTAATGAGGTATCACTTATTTTGAAATCTACTATACCTCGCGGACCACAATCGATATTGCAAGTAGGCTTTCTCGCTCAGTCAGAAACCCGCTGTGCAATATCAATACACACGGATTCTTGCGTTGTACCACAAGGTAATTGAAAACTCCATAAAGTTCAACTTTTGGTTAGGGGATTTTGCGTCTTTCAGGCGTTCCATTGCAATCATTTCTGAAAACTTTTTACAAGAGGTGTTAAATGAAAGGGCAAAACCTAGGCAATACAATGTATATTTCGAAAACTTTCAAAATTATCGGACATTGGCACAATACAGATCGAAAAACACGCCGAAATACTGTTTGTTCCGACTGTATATCGAAATACATCTTATCATTTGCATAATTAAAAAAGGAAGCTGTAAAATGTTAATGAACATGGCGTTACCTGCAAGGAGCAGAACTCCCGAGAGAATCGGCCGGCTCGAAGATTTAAAACAATTAACACGGCACGGGTGTTGGTATCTAACAGTGAAGGCAGTAGCGTGTACAATTATAAAACCGAAACTACTGGACTAAAATGGAAGGATGTCCTAACTCAGCAAAGCGTCGGTGAAAAGTAAATTAATGGCGGAAACTCTTAAAAACGCAGTATAATTGATGCAAAGGGATGCCCGAGACTTCCAATTTCAACATCAAACGCACATTATAATCTATTTTACCGTTATTTATACCCTTACAGTACCATTTGATATGACACATCTTTCATGTAAATAATATTTTGTTTTCGCACAATTAAAAGTATGTCTTTCAGGCGCAAAATGTGTGCCTGTGTATTACAGTGCTATCACCACGCTAGTGTACCTATATACAAAACTCGCCTCTCTTTGAAGATGTCACAGAAAGGCTGTATAGTGCCTATGTTCAGAAATAGCAAATTTACAGTCGGGAATTACCAAATTAAATGTGAGCGGGCACATATTTTCTCAAGACAATCACTTAGCGTGTTTTTTTTAATTTGTGTCAATTCATTTAAAGTTTTTCTACAATTCTACTCATACTGAGAGGTTGCACGTTCATCCAGGAAAATCAATACATTTATGTGGTGAGGATTGAGCAGTTTTGCATGGTAGACGTTTCGTATAGAAGTCCCATTGATGCAAATGAGGTATTACAATTGATTCCGTCATGCGCTGTATGACGTTGTGCAGTAGCGCTTGACGGAATGAATGGCAATACCTCATTTGCATCCATGGGACTTCTATATGAAACGTCTACCTTTTGCGTAGCCTCACCTGAAAATCGATTGCCATTCATAAGATTTAATCCGTTCT
>JAMKCH010018774.1:0-22552 GCA_023653785.1 Ophioderma brevispina
TTGTTATTGTTAGGCGCAGTTATTATAAGTCTACTTATACCTTTCATACTATGGAGTATGTCAATGCAAAATTTTCACATTTGATTGAAAGGAATACAAAATGGCATCACAATTTCTTTCCTAAATATCAGTGCCAGTAATGTACATCTGCTGCATTGACTCCAAGCAATAATAGCACTTGTTGTTGTAGATCCAGTAAATCCGCTGGTATGCAGATGAATAAAGCACTTTTTATCTCAACACAGAGCCATTTTTATTACCCACACATTTGAAACAGATCTCAGGTGCCTCATCATCATCCGATTAAGATTGAGCTATTTTTTTTCATGACGCAAAGCACAAATCCTTTGTCACTCTTTCACGAATAATAAACCTTAGGCTTCTACTGTGCTGTTCAATTAACTTTGAACACGGTATATTTCACTCATTTTTTTTCCGAAAAGAAAACAAAGATGAACAAAAAATTATGAAGAAAGTTGTTTGGCATACTTGTGGCTAACATCTTTTTTGCCAAACACAACTTAACTTACAGTAACTTGCCGCGTAACCCCATTTCCTATTCAATTTATTGTTTTTGGTAGCATAGGTCAGTCTAGACCCCCTTTTTTGTATTTTTCTAAATACAATGTTGGTAACATTGAATCATAAATGAGGTCCCCGCAATAATTCTGGATCAAAGATGTTAGTCATCAGCCTACCAAGCAACATATCCACCATGAGTTTTGGTTTACATGTGTTTTCTTTTTTCAATAAATGAAGGACATATACAGTCAAAATTATTTAACTCACAGTATAACCTCAAAGTTTATTTCAATCGCGACCGAGGCCAGCTCAATCCACACTGGGTAGACATTTCAAGTATCGGAGTCCTAGTATAACAAATAGTTATTGCCATGATTCCAGCCTGCGCTAACTTAAACAGCAATCATACAGAGCGACGGATCAATGGGGGCAAAACTCATTTGCGTAACTTGGGACTTCTTGTTAAATGTCGACCCAAAACGGGCACGAGTCCTAATAATAGTCTATAAACTCTGAACAATCTTTTCAGCTGATTTCCCCTCATTTTTTGTCAGAGCATGCCCTCCTACCTACCTCTTTTGGTACATATGTGCTTCATTCTGTAATAAACACAAGATCAGTGGTGGCGAGCATATGTGTAATTATCAGCGCGTATCTAGGGAGGGTGGGAGGGGGCTCGCGTCTCCCGTAATTCTGCAAAATCTTGCAAAATCAGCCCATTTTGGACAAGTTTAAAAGCCTTTCCAGCCCCCATTAATTTTGATCGTTTTTCAAATCCTGATCCGCCCCCGATATGATCATCAAAATACATCGCTGTCCTCAGACCACAAGTGGTTTGCCTATGCCGTTGTGGTTTATGATGATAGGCCTCATGCCCTTTGACCTTGAGATGTGACCTTTGACCTCTTAAACGAGGGTTTCTGTGTAATATCCATAAAGCAAGTTTGGTTTCCAGTTGGAGTCAATTTTACATTTTCAGACTATCTTACAACTTGACCCTCACATGACCTTTGTGTGTGAGCTTTGACCTCAAACAAATGAGGTATCCCAATGTTACAAACCTATGACTCAAGTTGGGTTGAAATCCATCAAAGTATGAGGAGATATTACAAGCAATGTTAACCCTTTTTTCACAGCAGACAACAACAGACAACACCAACAGAACCAACACATGACAAAGTGATCCCTATGGTGTCCTCTTGCTGGCAGGCGACGCAAAAAGGTACTTCACGTGGGCGCAATGATAATGTTTTCTAAACAGAT
The DNA here is from genome assembly GCA_023653785.1 of Ophioderma brevispina. Taxonomy (NCBI): domain Eukaryota; kingdom Metazoa; phylum Echinodermata; class Ophiuroidea; order Amphilepidida; family Ophiodermatidae; genus Ophioderma; species Ophioderma brevispina. Next base: position 1,786 of record JAMKCH010018774.1, read on the forward strand.
CTTGCAAATACCAAGAGCTCAAACAGAAGAAAACTGTGCCTTGAAAATCCACTGTGTCTCAGTCTTTGTATTTAGTCAATTATGTATCTTTGCTCCCGCTAAAATAACATGTATAACAGGTGAGAGGATACCATGTTTCATTAACACTACAGTCCGGACTACAGTCAGTGCCACATTTCCTCGGGTAAGCAGTATGCATGTGAGTTTATGCAAATAAACTTGCGATATAGGCAAACACCTCTCAACCAATTACAAAACGTGTGAACAGTTGTCAACAACTTATTTTGGCTTCTGGGTTGATGCACTTACACTCTGCATAGCCCAATTTGGCTAAGAAAAATTACTTGAAAGAGGAAGAAATTCTGGCAGCGGACTGTACAGCAGTACAGGCAAGACCAATCTCAATTTTGAACCATGAACTACAGGCAGTAAACTTGCATGATCTCCCTGGCAAGGTGGCAGTATGGAAACATTAGCCTCGTATGACCTTGACCTTGGTCCATGACTTTGACATCATCCGATATGAAGGAACCCACTATTGCACCTTAACCCACATGCCAAGTCTGGTTTCAATGGACTTCAACTTTTCGAACATCTGAAAAACAAAAAACCTACCCAAACTGGAACATAACCTACGGACATGCGTGCTATCGCAAAATCCCCCTTCTACTTTTCAGCCAGGGTGATAATAAAAACAAAGATCCAAAACTGTTACTCCCTAAGAAATAGTTTTGCTGCCAATTGTCAGTGCTTGTTGTGGTTGACGTGATACGGTACTTATGATTAAAGGAATTTATTGGCATAAATATATCGGCACATATATAATGAAATATCCCTGTAAATAAGACGTACCAAGATGGTTTTCATGGTCATGGCGTATTCCTTGCGAAAAAAAATCCAGATTATTCGGACAAATGTCATGACTGTACAACAATAATGGAAGCTGCATCTATTCCCTGGCTATATTTACAACGCGCACGCAATACCGAAACAGAAGCCAGCCGAAATAGATCACGAAAAATACATCGGTCCTCGGGACCGCTTGTGTCGCTGCAGTCGCGGTTAGTGAAGATAGGCCTAAACATACCTTGGACCTTGATATGTGACCTTGACCTCAGCAACAAATTGAGGGATCCATGTTGCACCTATGATTCAAGTTTGGTTCCAATTGACTTCAACTTTGGCAGTATGAGCGTCAATTTTAATTTTCAGCCTATTTACAACTTGAACACACATGACCTTGACCTTGGCATGTGACCTTGACCTCATCAAACAAATGAGGGATCTCATGTTGAACCTATGATTTCAAGTTTGGTTCCAATTGAACTTCAACTTTTCATATGAGGTCAATTTTACAATGTCGCCTATTTTACAACTTGACCTCACATGACCTTTGACCTTGGCATGTGACCTTGACCTCATCAACAAGTGGGGGATGCCCTGTTGCCCCGGACCCAAGTTGGTTAAATCAATCAAAGTACTGGATATTACATGCAAAGTTAACTTTTTCCACAAAAGACATCACAAAAGAATCATCAACAACAGACTACACAAAGTGGACAAGTGATCCATATTGTTTCCTGCCTTAAGGCAGGCGACACAAAAATGAGGTCATTTTTTTCTGTCAATTCATTATTACACTAAAGCGCTCTTGTAAATACTACTAACCTTATATTTGTTATATAAAACAAAGTTTCCAAGTTCCTAATTAATAAAACGGGTATTTTGACTGTTTATTCTTCAAAAAACTTTAAAAATAAATGCAAGCATTTTTGCACCAAGTACTTATGACCATCGGGACAACAATCTGGGGGAAATTCATTATTAAGTGTATCGAGACCACCCCTCGAAGGGCACTGCTTAAAATGACAGGAGGATGCGTGGAATATTTTGAGCAACTGAAATATTTTTATATCAAGTTTTCAAGAAAAACATTTTTTTCACAAAATAATGAAATATTTGCACAGAGCTCAAATCTGAGCGCGCTCAACAGGAAACTAAGAATCAATGCCCTGGCTTATGAGATACGGTAGGCCACATTTGCATCATAATGTTATAGGAAATAACATTATGAAAAGGTCACTGTGGAGGTGATGACGATACTGTGCCGTCAGCATCGCAGAACACATATACAATCCCATGATACAGTAGCGCGAATTCAAATAGCGCATGGTCAGACCAAAATGATTTAATTCATTTTAATGGTTAGTGTATTAGATATCATGAGACCATCGATATGTGTTCAATATTTTTATAACATATATTTATAAGAATTTTAGTAGGGTTCTCTTAAAAAGCAGTGGACTACAATCAGGACACGATATGGCCTTTTGTTCATCGGGGCACCCGTAAGCACAAACGTCTCCATCTAAGTTTCAACGTGCAAAGTAGATACAAGGAGATCACCGGGAGATTATTACCTAACGGAGACCACAGAGACTTTCTCTTAAAAATGGGACAAATAGAAAAATATAAATACAAGTATCTAGGCAAAGTAAATTATCAAGGCCAAATTAAATGTGGTTTTATCTGAGACGAGTATACCAATTAGAGATCGGAAGCCAAGGCTGTGATCCATTGTTAACAGCTCGAGGGTATCGAACAGAGTCTGTTGCGGCTTCATTACTTGGCCGCACGGCGGCGCTGTGATGCGCCCAGGTTTCTATGAGGCTGGTATCTGCCAAATCAGGCCTTTTACCCAATTTTGTTGTTTCAATTCTGACATAACAAGAATATAGTCGTTCTTAAGACCAGTTCACCATTAACACTGTATGGGTTTGGCTAGTCATCAATAGCTTCATTTATAAGACATAAGCAAAATATAAAAAGTCCCCAAATTCGGATTCTGTTCTGTTCAAAAAATCTGAGATTTGCGAAATAAATGGGCCCAAGTTTGTTTCACTTTCGTGTGAAACTGAATGATAGAATTCACATTTAATTATCTCAGTAGATTTTGAAGGACATCAAAGACTCGTCATTAATACATCGAAATTTGAGAAAATTTACGAAACGTCGACAGTTGAGTGAACAAAATTGGGGTCATTTCAAGTAAGTCATGGCTTATAGTGGAACAGTCATTAAGTACTAAACTGTGTTCAAGACTTTAAGAAGAATAACACGCAGGTGAGCACCATTTATTTCAAAATAGCCCGCCAAACCTCAAACCTGAGGTTAACTTGAATTGTTTTGAATAACGATCACTGCCTTCTCGATCGGCGAGGGAATCGTTGAATTTAACATAACAATACAGTACCAGACACGCACGCTGCAAACAATCCATTGACTACTGGCTTCGATCTCTATTAGGTAACTCGTCTAGGTATTTATTAATTATTTCTCTATAAATTAATTCTCTTACCATCTATGTTAATATGTCAAAGTAACGAGTTGTTACAAAACACTTACTTTAATTGTTCAGGGAAAAACAGAAGTTTTTTCAATTTAAAAAACATGAAGGGCCAAGATTTTTAGTACAAACTCAATCCGCGATAGACACAAATGTCATTGATAGAATAAAGAGGTACAAGGACATTGCCATAAAATGCACTCATGCCTTTTTTTGGCATAGCTAGAATAATTACCAATGTATTAAATATACCTGAATTTGAAGAAGCTTAATTTCGGTTTTCTATTCTCCATTTGTTCATAAAACCTCCTAACTGTCCATGTCAGGTTTGTTCTAAATACAATTCAATCATGCAAATTTATCAAAATTTGTATCCTCAGAAAATCCCCTGGTGTACCTTTAATATTTGGTCTGGTGAGGATAACTCAAACCATGTTCCATGATTTTCCACTTAAAATTTACCGAGACCAATGCAAATGGGCAATATTGGAAAAAAATGGCTGGAACATTTGATAGGTTTTTGGAAAACTTTTCATAGGATGCCAGGTCTAATGCTGATTGAGGAATCATCATCGGCAGTTTTGCCAATTATCCCAACACTGGATGATGGGAGGTTGGGTAAGAATGGTTGAAGGAGAAGGTAGGGGAATAAGTGTTATTGTAGGTTTAAAATCTAGCTGGGTGAACATGAAATGGGGAAGAAGTGTTACCAACCTTTCCGTTTATTGGACAGTTCTTTCCAACCAATTTCTGAAATGCCTTGGGTTATGCAGCGTCAAGTTGGTCAGAAGAATCCCTGACTCAAGCTTCATATGGGTTATTCACAGTTTATCAGTTGAGATTATTTTCTCTAAATCTATGAAAGCCTTCTACTTCGAATAAGTCACACTAATAAATATGCATTGGCTTTGGCCAACAATTAGGGTGTCACAGATTTTGGAACAGTGGTCAGCAAGTACATTAGGGTAAACAAGGCGGTTCTCTGAACCACGTGTCTTGCCACTATCGTGGTCAGAAAATGCTTTACCCAATTCAAAACAGTAACACATAGGAAAATACCACGACTTGTCTGGAGGATAAAACACATCATTTACCTAGGAGGGTTCTTACACCAAAGAATGGTCAAATAATTTCATCGTACATGACTCCATGAGTATCAAAAATTACAAACTGAGAAATTAACAATAACCATTTACATTAATTTTAAATGTACCATAATTTATACATATAAAAACTGTAAAACATGTGAGATTATTTCACAGTTCATGTGAAAATTGTTTGGTTTGTTTGATGAGCAGGCCGTTTTTACAATTTCTATATAATGGGACATTTTAGAGGAGGTGGGCCTATATGCATGCATTCTAGCAGAACCTATGACGAAGCAAAATTAAATTTATTATCATTCTCTGGGTGGAATCACTTTTAATTGAGCTTTGCATGCCCAGATTTAGTTTCGATTTGAATAGGGTTCTGATGAGCAAAACATGCATATAGGTCACAGCCATTCACAAAAGTTTACTGTAAAATAGGCTGCTTAAAACTCTACAATAAAGACTGAAATACATTAGCTCTATTCACTGGATCCAGTAAATAGTCCCTGTGTCGAGAGGCACTTTTACGCCTAGATAGAGTGACCGAGTTAGAGATTGTGTATTTTTTGTCTTATTTAATTAATGTCGCCAGTTTCTATGCATCTTTATATATTTAAAAATTGTGAAATTTTTAATTTGATTGGGGGGGGGAGAGAAGATGGGGGGGGGGTGTTTCCATAAGGTGACACCCTGTTTGACATACTTTTCTGATACCCTATGGAATTCAGAAACCTTAACGGAATAAACCACCACGTTATGGGTTTTTCTTTAAGGTTTCCAATTCATAGGTGTTCAGAAAAGTATGTCAGAAAAGGGTTTCACCTTATGGAACACCCGACCCGATCATGGGCGTGTTTGTACAAGCTCTATAGAGAGGTATGTAGCAAAATCAGCAGCATTTGATGCAGCAGAAGTTTTAATGTTTTCACATTAATTCTAATAACGTCTCTTCGGGTTGTATCATTTACTGATCCTAGCTCGCATTGTTTGCTATAATAGATTCTGCTACAATATGCATATAGGCCATCCCATTCTTAAATATCAGCATGAATACCCAGGTGCATGCAGGCACAGGTGCATTTCACTTTCTCTCTGTGCAGGTAACTTTTGTAGCCTGCATGTTGTGTGCATGTTCAGGAAATTCAAACTTTGTGATTCATAAAATACAATTTTAGTTATTCATAGAATGCAATTGGATGTTGTGAAATCATAAAATTGGAGCCAAATGTCAAAAGCCTAATTTACCCCCCCAGCGTATGATAGGAATGTTAGTCGCATCAGATCACATGTTTACAACTAGCCTGTGCATGTAACTTTCACCACTGTGCACAAAATTTTCAAAGTTACTGCAACTGGTGCAATGTAATTTCTTAAAATTGTAATTCAAAGTTTTTTTTTTTTTTTAAATGAAATATATTCTGGCGCTCGCTTCAATGGTATCACGTCAAAACAGTTCCCTGTGGTCTAGAGGTAAATCTCACACCTAGCTAGCGAGAGGACTGGGTTTGAGACAGTGTATTTTTTGTCTTTATTGAATTCAATGCTCACCAGTTTCTCCGAGTTTCTTCTATATTTATATAATTCTAATCAATTGACATGTGACAATTGCATAAGTTTCCATTCGAGCACTGGCATTGCTAGCTCTGCAAAATAAGAGTATGTAAGCAATCCACTAGCGGACTATCTGCGCCCCTCACAAATAGTCCGCTAGTGGAATATCGCGCACGGGATACTCAAATATTGTACGCTAGTGGAATAATTGCCGCACAGGGCGCAAAAAACTCCGTCCCTATAAGAAATGTGGATCATTTCGAGCACGGGATCTCACATAGCTACGCTAGTGGAATAATGCGCACGGGGGCGCAAAAAACTCCGTCCCTATAATGAAAGGGTTGATCATTTTCCGCGCACGGGATCCCAATAGTCCCTAGTGTAAATAATTTTGCGCGCACAGGTGCCGCAAAAAACTCACGTCCTATCAGGAAATGGTGGATCATTTCCGCGCATCAAGGGATGTCTCAAATAGTCCGTCTAGTGGAATAATTGCGCACCCACGGGTGCGCAAAAAAATCGTCCCTATAGGAAACGGTGGATCATTTTCGGCGCCGTGGATCCTCAAATAGTCCGCTAGGGAGTAATCGCGCAGGGAAATCCCCACATGTCCGCTATTGGAATAATTTCGCACGGGGTGCGCAAAACACTCTTCCGTCCCCTATCAGGAAATGGTGGATCATTTTCCGCGCGCACCGGGATCCTCCAAATAGTCCCGCTAGTGAATAATTGTTTGCGCAGGGGGCGCTAAAAATCAAAATCGTCCCTATAGGAAACGGTGTGGATCATTTTTCCGCGCACCGGGAATTCCTCAAGAGAAGTCCCCGCTAGTGAAAGTAATCGCGCCACTGGATCCTCAAATAGTCGCTAGTGGAATAATTGCGCAACGGGAATCCTCAAAATAGTCCCCACTGTCCGGAGCATCCGCGCACGGTGTCTCCATTTCCCCCTTCCTTTTCCCCCGCGCACCAGGGCCATCCTCAAATATATTCGATTGTGGATTGATTGCGACAGGGATCCTCAAAAGTGGCGATAGTGGATCAGTTGAGCACAGGATCCTCAAATAGTCAACTGTCGGAGCATCCGCGCACAGGATCATTCATTTTTTCCGCGGACGGGATCCTCAAATAGTTCGCTAGTGGATTGATTACGGAAGGGATCCTCATATTATTCCGATATAGCCCATAAGGCTGTCCATCAACAAAGAATTTTCCTTTTCGTTTGCAACCCAATAGTGATTATTTTCCCATAACCTCACTTGAATAGGATGTCCCCCTGACAGGATTAGGTTATTGTTTCCGCCCCAAACTTTGTCGTGAACCTTCAGGGCTGCTTATATTCGGAAATACCATTTAAAGGTGCCTTGCCCGATTTTTATTTGGGAACCCCTATCAATTTTTTGCGTTAAATTGAAAGACCGTATTTTTTCTTCTCATTGTCGCCCTGAAATTTCATAATTCAAATCCATTTCTTCCTATATATAGAATAAAACTGTGGTTTTCAGGCCCTGCCGTTTGAATATTAAACCATCATATCTTAAATAGCACATAAGTTAAAATGAGCGATGCAATAAAAATACGCTCACTGATTACCATAAAACCACACGTTTTATCACAGCCATCACCACTCACGAAACTTGGTGGAGATGTATTCAAGTGCCAGTCTCTCTAGTATAACACAATTAACATTCAAATATCGGAACAAGCCCATTAATAATTGCCCCTGAATAAATTCCACATCACAACCCCTCGAATAAAATTACACGGTTCATTTTCCAAGTTCATTTTTATTCTACAATTTCATATTTTCATTTAAAGGTGGACAGGAGATATTGTTTTTAGGATATGAATTTCCTCGTTTCTCTCACATTTACTGGATCGGTTTGTAGACCACCTACCGAGAAACGTTTGGAAGATTATTGGACAATCAGGTGCAAAAGATGCAAACCAACGCCAAAAAACCTTGGGTTTTGAACTTGCCTGCTAACTTGAAACTTGCGTTCCTTATTAGAAAACCATGCTTTGAACTTTTCTGTCGTGCACGACAGAAACTACCGAATCATCACGTATTAATAAAGACGGCGTATTCGGCTTATTCACTTCAGGTGTGATCTTAATACTTGGGTAGCATTATTAAAAACCTAGGTTTCGAGAAATTTGGGGGTGCTTCTTTCTTGAAATCTCATGGCTCTTTCCTTAAAGAGGGTTTGCAAAAAATACAAGGTGTTTCATCGTTGTGATATTTTGCACATTGATTTGTTTCATTCTGCATTCTTTTTATTTTTTATTAATTTCCAATACGTTTAAAGCCACAATTCAGTCCATTTTGTTTTTTTTTTTTTTTTTTTTTTTTTTTCCATTAAAATGCCAATTTTGTCTCTCAATTGCTAGTGGTAGGTTAAGGAAGTTCCTATCAACACTTTATATTTCTGATTCCTTGTGACAAACTGACACTAAGAAGAATCCCGTCTTTGAAGATGTTCAGTGGAAGATTATTTTTAAGAAACCGGCGTGTTACGCTGAATACGCTCTGCACTTATAGTACAACAATTTCCAAATAAAACCATTATACGTTGCAAAAATGGACTTCGATGAAAAAAATAGGGGCGCAATTTGTTTACATTTTAAAAAGAAATCGCTGATAGTGACTTTAATACATAAACGTGGGTGACACCTAATTTCATTAACAGAAAGCAAAAAACATGTCAAATTATGGGAATTGTAGGCATGTTCTTTTATATTTTCAACATGCATGTGCTACTGAGAATCCGCATGAACAATGGTCTTACTGTATTTTTGCGAAACTTTGTAACAGGTCTCAAGGTCAATTTTAATATGCATAAGTTTGTGATTTGAAATGTAACACAACATGGTTTTATAACGCCACGCATGTTCAACGAACCACTTCAGTAACGCAAGCGTGTTGGCAATGCTTAGTATATAACGTCGGTGAAGTCTGCAAAAGAAGATGAAATCGCAAGACCACGCACGCACACATGCACCGCACGCACGCACACACACACACACACACATCGTGAACATACAACAATCACACCACCCACCACCACCACCGAAACACAGGCCGTCCCCCTGAAGTGTGGAGGAGACTGTGGACACGCATTATTTTCGGTTTTCCTGTAGCCCCCAATCCACTTGGCAAACTTCCTAATTGAATAAATGGAAAAAAATTTTATAAATCGCTATGTATGTAAACATAGACCCATTTGAAACACTGACAGACGATGTATGTTTAGTTTTATTATTTTTTTTTTAATGGAAAATACGATCTTGTAAATAAGCCATTGCCGCTTGGAATTTTTTTAACCGTGACGGTAAAAGACGCCAACATTTAAATTTGGCACTGGTATCGGGAATTACAACTCTGATTTGCTATGACTACTCATGATATTCAACCAAACAGAAAGTCTCCAACTGTCGGCATGGCCTTTGCCCACAAACGTACTTTGCCACTATTTCATTCAGCGTGTTTGTGGTCGCACCAGTGTGGAAAATGAAATAGAAGTCATTGCCATTGCATGGTCCGGTTTTTCTTAGAAGGTAAATGTTGTGAAAAGATATTAAATCCTGTAAGTTTCTGTTTGTTTTATATAAGAATCATCAGACCTATAGTGCCTCTTTTTAAATCTGAATACTTCAGCTATTAATTTTAGTTGTTTCAAGAGTAAAAATGCCATTTAATATTTAGCAATAAAATGTTAATTATATAATAGGAGCCTAATTATCTAACGGATTCTCGCCGACCACCCATATTTACTTAACACCCCCCCGTGACATTGAAAAGACACACTTGAAAAGTTTACCCACCGCACATGATAGGCCTATACACAAGGCTTATGTCTCGGCTTATTTTGAGACGCAATTTCCATTTTTTTTTTTCTGCTGAAGCACAAATTCATCACTAGTTGGTGGTAATAAAATGATGTAAACAATTTGTTGGAAATCCAAAAAGTAGAAAGAACAAACCAAACATCACAATTAAAACAGCAGATATAACGACTAATTGAATACCACACAAACACCCACACACAACTCGCCCCCACCCCCACACCCACACACCACGCACCCACCCCCCCCCCACACAACCACAACACATATAGGCTTATATGTGTCACGTCATCACCTCATGACATTGTGTTTAATATGTTGTTCCTGTTATAACACAAAAACTGCAAATTTGTTCACAAAATAACATGTTTGTTGTTTTGGAAACTAAATGCAAAGCTTTTTTTAGGCCTACTAAAACAAGACCTACTAAAACAAAAAAACAACCGTGATTAATTGTTTTAAACAAAACGTGTAAATGGCAAAATATGGGTAATATCATTGGAGCATTATGACCCCGTTATAACTTTGACTATAGGGATGGTATTACTCTCTCTCCGTCTCTATAAAATCCTTGGACTATTTTTTAAAATCTAGAAGACTTGTTAGCGGGACAAAACTTTTTATGGATTTTAAAATAGGCCTAAGTCTTTTAGACTTAAACATAAGTCTCCCATTTGCTTATGGACTGAGTTTTTAATGAACTGAGTGGACTATTTGAGGATCACGTGCGCAACCTGATCCACTATCGGACTAACTGAGGATTCCGTGCGTAATTATTCCACTAGGGACTATTTGAGATCCCGTGGCGCATTAATTTGCCACTTAGAATAGTTGAGGATCCCGTGCGCTGAAATGACCCACCGTTTCCTTCCTTAGGAGAAAGGAGTGTTTTCATCCAGCGCACGCTCCCGTTGCGCAATATTAAATTCCACTAGCGGACTATTGAGGATCCCGTGCGCGAACTAATCCACTAACGGACTATTTGATGATCCTTTGCGTCAACTGATCCACATGCGCGATGCTCCAGATAATTGACTATTTGAGAATCCCGTGCGCGAAATGATCCGCGTGCCCTGCCGCCGGATGCTCCGACGGATGGATATTTGAGATCCCTTGCGCGGAAAATGATCCGGTGCGCGGATGCTCCGACGGTGGAACTATTGAGGATCCCGTGTGCGCAACTGATCCATTATCGGACTAAATGAGGATCCCCTGCGCAATTATTCCTACGATAGGAACTATTTTTGATGATCCCCGGTGCGCAATTATCCACTAGAGGACTATTATTTGAGGCTATCCCGTGCGCGATAATATATCCACTAAAACGGACTATTTTGGAGGATCCCGTGCCGGGAATGATTCCACCCTTTCCTTATAGGGACGGAGTTGTTTGCGCACCCCGTGCGCAAATATTCCACCAGTGGAATAATTTGATGATCCCGTGCGCGGAAATGATCCCCGTTTCCTTATAGGGACCGGAGTTTTTTTGCGATCCCGGGCGCAAATATTCCACTAGTTGACTATTTGAGGATCCCGTGCGCAATTATCCCACTAGCGGACTATTTTTATGACCCCGTGCGAGGAAATGATCCACCGTTTCCGTATAGGGACGGAGTTTTTTGCGCACCCCGTGCGCATTAGTCCACCAGTGGACTATTTGAGGATCCCGTAGGCGGAAATTATCCACCGTTCTTTATAGGGACGGAGTTTTTTTGGGCACCCGTGCGCAATTATTCCACCAGTGGACTCTTTGAGGATCCAGTGCGCATTATTTCACTAGCGGACTATTTGTGTAGTTTGGGGGGGGGGGGGGGGGGGGGGGGGGGGGGGGGGGTGGGGGGTTTTGTGGGTCGCATATAGTCCACTGGTGGATAACGTACATACATGGAAATAACCAAACTTAGTTTATAAGTCATCTACTCCCGAAATCACTTACCTCATGCTTCAAGCCCTACTTAAGCCTCTCTTTTGATCCCACCTCATCATTAATTGTTCAAAAACAATCTCAGAATGTCACTTTGGACATTTTTTCCTTTAGACATTTTTTCCTAACTGTCAAATCGTGCATTTCAAGCTTAGTCTAAATTAAGCAATCTCAGACAAAATATACGGTGCATGCTTTTTTGCAAGCAGAAATTTTGCCAATTTCAAAGTTTTGAGAAACTGCATGAGTTGATTATTTTGCTGAAATCTAAGGCCCTGAATAGATATCTCTATTTCAAAAATATATTTTTGGAGGTATTGTTGTTGTGTTGCTTTTCAATGTACACTGGCAAAACAAGAGATAAAACAACCCATTGTGAAAAACAGTGCATCAGGTATATGACAGTTAGTGAATGCTGAATGATGGTACAAAAGACAATAGAATTTTCAGATGAACATATTTTAGGCAACTGCTTACACTATTAAGCATCAACAAGAAATACAACTGTCCCCACTGTGCACTCCACCCCCTACTGCAATATACGTTCAAATTTTGAGCGCTCGGTATGATACTCTCCAAGCAAATACCATCTTTTTAACCATATTAGATTGTTTTTTGTCCAAGCACAAGACTAAGTACTTTACAACCACCATACCCCTTCCACACTGAAGCACAGAGTGACATCACTCTATTTTACAGATCAATAGTATGTATAAATATTGACTACTTATATCAGTGGAATGGTGAAATCTATTGTCCAAGGGATGGGAATACTGTTATCTACCTATTTTCCGGGAGTTTCTTTAACCTAACCATCGGACACTCTTTTATGATGACTAACTTATGAATGTGGCAACCTTCACAGAATAAAGCAATGTTATTCTGTTAAGGTTTCCGAATTTGTGTGTCAGAAAAAGGTGTGACAGAGGGTCGGTTACGGAAAACTACCCATATTTCCTGAGGGCTGAAGGCCAAGGGAAAGTAGTAGGCTTTGATCTCCCCATCACGAGATACTTGGATTTCACTATTCCCTGATCTAGATCAGTCAAATATTTGTTTATATACCTCATACATTACCCCTTTTCTGCATTAAGCTTACAGCTTACCGCCATGTCTACACCATTCAACTCAGTACACCATTGACTGACTAGCTGCTGACGTGGATAGACTACATCACCATATCAACCGGCACGTCATCACTTAATCAAGTTGATGCTCAAATTCCACATAGCGTGACAAATGATTTGGCACATATTTTGTAAATCATCTTGGTTTACAGACCTTTTCAAGTCAAATTTTTTCCAAATATTGGAGCATTCAGTTAAAGTCAGGGACAGAATAAAGCAACCATTGCGCGCTGACGTAATTTGATGGTGCAGAACAAAATGTATTCCGTGAATTAATTATTTGTGAACAGTTAACGTCATAAAACAGAAGTGTACTTACTGAATATTGTGTTCAAGAGTCAAAAACCAAAAGAAAAGCGCATTTGTATCACATTTTAAACAAACCATATTTTGTTTGAACATGCCCCGCCGGAACTACCATCAAGCCAATACTATTCAAGTTCCACTAAATAACTATCTCGAATACACGCAGGGTCCCTAATTGTCCCTGACTAATAGTAATGACGGGTCGGGTCATTACACACAGCTGGTGGGCTTTACTTTTATGCAGATGAAGTATCACCCCTGCCAGGTAAATATCAGTTCATTAACCGGATTGGAAAAGATCTTGTGTATATGGAAAGAAGTCATAGTGCAATAGCTGCCACTTGTCAGAAATTACATCAAAAAACTATTATGCCATGTCTTGGTCAGTGGCTAGGAGCCAATGATCAAGAAAAGTTACAAGCCATCTAATACATGGCATCAAAGATGTATCACCCGGCAGATATTGCACTTGAGCCTTCTCGCACGACGATATATGAGCAATCAACCAAAAATGAGCATGTGTCAAGGCAAATCAAACATTCAGTTTTTAAGTTACATGCCATTTTCCAGTGAATCATTTTGCTGAAACCCATCTCAATTTGACTGTTATTCAGAGAATGGTATTTTTGTGTTGCTCAGGACATTGAAATAAAGAGGAAGGTGAACATTAACTGGTTTAATTCAAAATCAATATTAATAACAAACAGCACATTCAGCTTGATTGCAACAAATATTCAGTTATTACTGCATCAAGCCATTGATATTATATAATCTATACAATATATTAAGCATTAGAAAGCAATTTTTTGTGGTAAAAATAAATCAATCTCGCTGCTTAAAGTTAGGTTAAGTAAGGTTTTGACCAAACTACATTACATTGCTTTCAAAAACTCCAAACTCTTCCTGAGGGTGCTTCAATCATCATCACCCAAACGATGAACTAGAGCGCTATACTCCTTGAAGCTAATTCCTGTCACAAGCTATGATGTCTCCCCAACGTCGTAGCCATGCAGCGAGGCCTTGTGTTCATCATCGCTGATGTTAGTGGCATTGTACACGACTTGTAAACCCTGGTTGTGTGCCGATTCGCGTTTGGCATTAGCTGTTGCATTACCTTGCCGGCGAATCAGTTTGGCTTGGATTGTTGCATTGTGGGTAATTTCATTTCACTTAGCTGTCAAGGAGAACCACACAGTAAAATTTCAACCCAATATAAATCGTATTATACAAATACTACATGGTTAGAGGGAAATAGGGCACACTATTTTCCCGAGTACTGGGCTACGGGCCTATCACCCAACCCGAGGTTAGGGGTGATAGCCCATAGCCATACCAGGGAAAATAGTGTGCCCTATTTCCCATATAAACCATGTAGTATTTGTTATAGTTACACCTCACTGTGACTCTGGGGACAAGGTTGTAGGGAAATGTTCCCTCTATTTCCCTAAGGGAATAGCAATGCGTACAGGAATCGGCCATGAAAGGCATACTTTTGTTCATGGAATATTCATGGGTTGTAATAACTGTAAATATACCATTCGGATGCTATCCGCTAAGAAAGCAATGGACAACTTTTGGACCTAACACCTATAGATGAAATCTATCGCTCTTCTACCAACCATGGCTTGTTAGCTTAATTGGCAGAGTGCCATGCTAGTAATACGGAGGTTTCCGGTTCAAGTCCGTCAAAGTGCACATGGGTTTAATCACTCTTGTGTGCGTTGGCATCTCCAGGGAAAGATTAATAAATATTCATCTTTGTTTACCTGGAGAAGTAAGTAGTTGAAATTTCGAGAACAAACAGTTTTAAGCTTGTGGATGATAAGAATAAAAGTATTAATCTTAATGCTACAAAATTCAAGGCAACCAGTAAGCATCTGTCAAAAGACGGGAAGGTCGCAAGTTCAAATCCCAGATGATCAGTGAATGTTTTCTTCCTGGTTGACACTTTGATTATTTGGATTTATTTTGGATGTTCCTGTACGGTGACCCATCTGGGATGGGATGTGCGAGAAATCGGCTTACGGGCCTTGGGCTTTCAATATATACAAATTATTGACTGCTATGATGTGCATAGTTAAATTATAGGCCGGATGTGATCTAAAAAACTATACTATTCCCAATAAAAGCGAACTGAAGGGCTAGTATTTATTTGAGATCACCAAGGGCCTATATTTTTTAACCATGCCCCGAATAAAAGCAGTCATATTGCTTTATATACCAATCAAAAAGATGTTAAAACCTTGTTTTTTCAAAGTTTGACGGAATAAAATGGTTGACACACACAAACGGCATAGATGGATTTGTGTGAATGATCACCGTACTGTGGAAAAAAACTTAAGGGCGTGACAATCTGATATTACGCGAGGAGCGCAATCCACGCAGTCCTCAAGAAAGGTACTTACCAGTCAAAAAATTACTATACCAGGCAAAAAGTTAATAACGGGCAGAAAAGGTACTATACGGGCAAAAAAAGGTACTATACACTTGTTACACAAAATTGTGAACATACCATGCCATGTGACCTTCATTTAACAATCAGATGACAGATCTATTATGAGGTATACAATACATAATTATTCTTCATTTTATTATTCTGTGGCTATTGGGATCAGTCTTATTCACATCTTGTATCTCTTTTTTAATACTCATATATAGATCCCTGTCACTGATTGGTTAAAAGTGGAGGCATAAATTCACTAGCTTCAATATTGAACCAAAATGAACTATCCCTGGGAATATTCGGACATAGTTCATAAACTCTGACCGGGAAACCTCTTCCCAGCTTAAAAGACTATCGTACAAACATTCATCAGTATTATGAAGTGTACGAATTTAATTGTAGCTGGTGTAAAAGATCGCATTTTGCATTTTTTGACGGATATGCCGAACTGACAGTACAGTACGGAGTAAAACAAAAAATGAGTTCAAGTCTGATGGCAGCTGGCAGGAAATGACTGAGATCGCAGGACCTGATTCATCTATGATCTTTTTGTAGTTGAAGATCTGAAAGGAATCAGAGATGCACCTCATAGGGCAAATACCAAACGGCAGGTAAAATACGAACGTGAAGATATTCGAGGAATATATTTACACCAATAACATGATACGGCCATCTACAGGCCGTGTAAAAGTTGCTGAATTCGATGTACGCATCTGCCGACAAAAATGGCAAGAAGTCCGATTACTGTATCTTTTTTGGACTCCACATCACTTTCCACCACACAAGAAAGTTGATTGCTAATCTTCCCAAGTTTTGGCCCTAATTACAGAACAAAAGTTGTTAACACTTACGTGCTCAAGTGATCGAGATCTCAATCAAAACATGTGACAGGTATTATAAATTGCTGCCTTTGGGTGCATTATCTCTCTATCTAGTATGCCCCAGGTCCCATAGGCCGTTGGCTCCCCGAACAAATTTAGACCATCTATTACTATCTTGCGCTTCCCAAATGCATTGTGGAAGGTGTGCACAATGAGGTCATCTTCCCATCTCTTCCGTGCGTCTTCCCTGTCTGTTTGTGCTGCGACAGTTCCATAAAAATGCATTGGGGTAGGGATGTGTTCAGTCTGCACAAGTGACCAAACCATGTCAGCTGCGACAGTGATGCGAGTAGGATCCTGTTTGTTGAAAGTGGCAGGAGGAGATCTTGACAGCACTTTCTTCATTCTGGATCTATCCTTTCAAAAAAAATGATATACGGATTTTCTTAGCATCGCATCTCAAATGCTTCAAACTTCTTCATGTCATTCTTTTGATGGTCCAGGTTTCAGAGCCATACAGAAGCACAAGCACTGGGTTGACTAGGGAATTAACAAGTCGTACTTTGGTAGAGAGTGAGAGGTCTTTATCACTCCAGACTCTCTGTAATTTTCCCTAGTGCGTGATGCCAATAATAATCGGCTTTTGATTTCGCTGGGGAGTCGTTTGATGGTGTTTTAGCGTTACTCCCAAATACTTGAATCTGTTAACCTGCTCAAGTGGTGACCCATCAAGCTGGATCTTTACTGGGAGCTGTCAACACAGGAGAATACCATAGCTTTTGTTTGAGGTATACTGATCTCCCATCCCATGATTCTTGCTAGCATGATGCATTTGCTAATCAAGTGGTTGCAGATCGTCCCTGAGTCAGGTGAGAGCTATATCGTCCAGCAAAAAAAAACAACCGGAGGTACCCCCTTTTAATTTGTAGCCATCCACGTTTATGCCCAGTTTTTACAGTTATCAAAGCTTCTGCTAAGGTGTATTCGAGAAATAGGTTGAAGAGGTCTTGTTATAGAAGACATCCCTGGCGCATGCCAATATTTGTTTCAACCACTCTGTAAGCTTGTTGTTAAGTCTGATGCAGCTTTAAGCCTTGGTATAGAGATCTCTGATGATGTTTATCAGTTTTTGAGGCACACCATAATGACGCATCACTGTGAAGAGGCCAACGTGCCATACTCGATCGATTGCCTTCTTGTAAGGCGAAATGAAGACAGCAAAAACCTTCCCATCTTTCTTCTCTAGGCGATGTTTGATTAGGAGCTTCAGGGGCGAAGACTTTGTTTCAATTGTGGAGCGGGCCAGGTCCTTAACCCTGCTTGTTCTTCTGCTAGATTGGCTTCTACCAGGGCTTCAACCGGCTCCTTATAATTTCCAGAAGAATTTTTGCATGGAATGGTGTAATCAGGGCGGATGGTCCTGGTAGTTCTCGACACTTGGTGATGTCTCCCTCTTGGGCTGGTAAGAATGATAAAGATTTTTGTCCATTCTTCTGGAATGCTTTCATTTATCCAGATTCATTGCAGATTTGTGCGCAATTGTCCATTGGGGCATTGATGTAGCATAGGAGGTGTAAACCATGCAATGCATTCCATGGCCTACACATACATGATATAGGCCTGTGTTAGATGCTTCGATTTCCTTTTTACATGCCGACTCAGAGATTTTAAATATTATATTTTTTTGTGTAATAATGACAAATAGTCAAGCTAGAACTAAAGATGTAACACTAAAATGCACAATTCCGAATTTTGAGATGAATCGGATTTTTCGTTTTGATGCGTAAAATTTATGTGTAGTATTACGTCCCATAGGATACTGTGTATAACAAAAATTCCGGATAGGGGCCGTAATTTTTTCACAAAGTGGTGATTTCTATATGAAGGGATTTGAATTTAAGCTTAGCAATTTCACACCGTGATAGCATATGGACAAGCAATTATGTACATGCGAAAAATACGATTTTATTTGGAATTGAGGGCGCCCTCCTCGGGAAAGCTGAGTCGGGGGAAAGGGTGACCTTTAACAATCAGTTGACAGGACTCTATATATTTCGTTAGATAAAACAAATATTGACTGCTTTTTTATTCGTGGAGCATGGTTTGAACTATAGGCCCTCGGTGATCTCGTAACCATACTATTCCCCTACGGGCTTTACGCCTCGGGGGCAGTAGTATGGTTTCGAGATCACCTTGGGCCTAGTTTCAACCATGCCCCCTCATAACAGTCAATATTTTGTATACTATTTTTTGTATTTTTCTCAAATTAGTTGCATATTTAGAGAATAAGGTGTAATTTTTGTTATTGTTTGCGAAGAATTAAATCCAAGATGACCTTATTTTTAGACAGACGAACTGGCTTCCAGCCTCATTCTTTGATGCATAAATAATGGTATTGCTATCACCCAATAAGGAAAGATTGGCTAGCCCATGTGAGCACAAAAGAACATGCACAATGGTAACATGCATGCACAAATGTAGCCAAAATGGTGGCATACTATGGGGGAGCGTAATAGTCCCAAATAGCGTCATGTGTAATTCATAATACCCAGTTTTTAATGGCTAATTTAGACCGGGAAGGAACCAATGAAATTGCACATCTATTAGAATTTTAATTTATTTATTAGTTCTATATTCTTAGGAAACCATTCAATGCTTGCCAATTTTTCCTGGAATCAGGATTAGGATATGCTACAAATACAAACACAATGATTTCAATAATCAAAATCTTAAATTCTGACCAAGCTAACAAATTCAAACGCTCATATCATCAGTCTAAAATACCCTTACGCTATTGAGTTAATTTTCCTCTTTCATTTCCTCCGTCTTCTTTGTAATCACCTGATACTGCTGCCTTTACATGCCCCCTCATGCCCCTCCAAAATAATCTGTACTGTTGAGATATCTCTCCCCCCATCCCTGGCGGTACGACGCCGCCTCATTTTTGACAGTTACCGCACATCAACATGAAAACCAACACAATTATTGCACGTGTCTTGATTGTCACTGCAGAGATGACAAGAGGCGAGCCTTATGCATTCGTCACGACTGGGACAGCAGTTGCCGCCAAGTTTAAGTCGAGAGCATCGTGAAGTCCTTGCTCAACTCTTCCCCTCTCTAGGCGGAATTCGTCAGTTGGAGTCATGTTGCAGCTTCATTTTTTTTATTGCAGCCTCTGCTACAGATTTGATAATTTCCTGGTATGATTTGTCATATTTCTGTTCAATTAGACCAAGTTCATCTTGCCTGTGGTAGAGATCAATTATAGAAAGGTGGGTAAGCCAATTACGGTCCAATTTTTTCAAGTGAAATCATCTCCCTCACATAAAAGTATCAACAAAAACATTGAATTACAAATTTTGAGTTAAATTGGTCCAGATTTTGTTTTATATTAGCCAAAATATGTAGCAAATAGGAGGGTAGCTGGTTACCCTGGGAGAACTAAAAAGAAGATCTACCTACAAATGCGTCAGCTCTGGAGATCTAATGGCGGCCATCCAGCACATTGACGTCAGGAAGGGCATCCGGTCAATTATCTTTTGCTCCAATAAATCGTCACACAGCAGTATTACTGTGAATGTGAGGTGAATCCTGCCACACCTGTTACCGGGAACCAAACCGGATTTAAAACTTTGGTTTTATCCCTAATACTAATAATAAGAAATATGAATTTCGAATTCATTTCTAGATATGTGGGGGGTTGAATAATTCAGGTATGTTCTTCTTCTTATCGTATCCAAACACAGTAGTTCTCAAATATGATTCAGCCAGAGGTGTGTACAATGTCTGGCTGCTTCAATAAATTTTGCAAGGTCCTTGTCTGTGCATTGTTGCTTAACAGTGGGCAGACCAAGAAATGTTCCATTGTCTGTGGTGCTGTTCCACAATCACAGGTAGTGTCCTGATCTGCTTCCAGGTAGCCCCACTTCCCCAAGGAAACCTTAGATCGCCCAGTTCTGGTTCACAATCTATTGGGACATCGCCATTCAGCCCATGAGTCAGCTCCAGGTGAAAGAAGCTCACCAGGTTCAATACCAATAGATGTTACTTGGTTGATAGCAAGTCTTTCTTTCCACAAGGCGATTCTCTTAAAGGAGGAGAACCGTACTAAGAATAAATGATACAATATACGCTATAAAAATAATTATTGAACACCTGTCGAGTGGTTTCATGGAAAAACAGAATTATACTAACCATAAAAATGAATTAAAACATATTGTCTGACCATGTGCTATTTGAAATTTGCGCTAGTGTATATGGGATGTGTATGTGTTATGCGATACCGACGGCACAGTAGCATCATACACCTTCCA
>JAMKCH010018775.1:0-22531 GCA_023653785.1 Ophioderma brevispina
ATTAATCGTATGTTCCCACAAATAAACTGGCACATTTTCTTGAAAAAGAATAAAGTGTCACTTCAATATCATTTCCCCATATCAGTGACTATTGGATACACATAGACTTCAACAAACAATGGAGTTAAAGATATTCAAATCACCGGCCCGGTATGCGCTGTAGAGAAAAAATATTTCAACTTTCCCTTTGCATCTGGGAGTGCAGGACCATTGTTATTTTGTCCGCAGCTGAAGAGATTTCAGCGTTACGCTCTCCAATTTAGATGAGTGCTTTTTCAGGACAAACTACTTACACTCATTAACTCATTCACGATCAATAAATATTGAGCTTCTTATAGTGCGTGTTCAATTAACTTGGCCATATTTTTCATCATTATTAGAAAAGGAAGAAGAAACATGAACAAACATCGTGAGAGAATGTTGCTGGGCAAGCTTTGACCTAACACTGTTGTGCAGAACCAAAAATCCGTAACTTATTGCTTAACTTCCACTTCTATTCAATTTACCGCGTTTTTTAAGAAGAAAGTTAGTTGTCAACGACCTATATTTAATGTTGCACTGGTTAGTTATTGTGAGAGAGGACGGGTATTGTCACTCAACACCCGAATCTGGAGGTGGTAACACGGCTATAACAATGCCCTACATACCGGCATTGTAGTATCTTTAGCTCATGGTTAAGCTGAAGTTATGCATA
Organism: Ophioderma brevispina; assembly: GCA_023653785.1. NCBI lineage: Eukaryota > Metazoa > Echinodermata > Ophiuroidea > Amphilepidida > Ophiodermatidae > Ophioderma > Ophioderma brevispina. Next base: position 695 of record JAMKCH010018775.1, read on the forward strand.
TCCATTGGTCTCTGATATGGGAAAAAAGAAATTGAGTACGGTGACATTTTATAATTTTTAAGAAAATGTGCCAGTTTTATGTGCGGGAACAGACAGTTATGTGATCGTAATTAATGTTATTACGGAATTTACACTTGGTTTTCCCTTACCCCAGATGGGGACTACAGAATTTGTATACAGTTGGTTATTGGGTCCACGTCCCATGGTCTCGAGGAGAAAAAGGATAGCCCCATGCGAATCATTGGCACGTATTGCATTATTGATTGCAAAAAAATTCACTTTTTGGGGTGATGGGATGTGATGCTTTAATCCTTGGTCAGACCATTCACATCCACGTGTGGAATATTTCGTATGCCATCAAAATGCGCCATATCTTTTATTAAAATTTAAGATGTTTCTTAATGGTTTTTCTGGTGCCAAACTCAACGCATTATTAGATTACTAGTGTCGTACCTCGCCACCAACCATCCCACCCCGGTTTAAACAAGTGGGGCGATATCGGGGCCAACCAAAATGCATTCATGCCAATATATTCAAAAAAATGGTTAGTTCAAAACAAGGGACAAAGAAAGCTGCTCTCATGGTCCCTATAGCCGTATAGGTAGGAATAATGGAATCATTGATCTCTTGTGATGTAAAGCTAAAATACTGGCTCGTTGTTTAATCAGGGGGTGCAGCAGAAATGCGGGAGCTGGAGCGCCGCTCCAAAAAATAGTTGAAGTCGGTAGATGTTATGTGAACATTGTTATGTGCCTCCTGAGGAAGGAACAACTTTGGGGCTTGTATCTAATATTCGCGTCACGTCACGTCACGTCGCGTCGCGTCGTGTCGCGTCGGCGTAACGTCACGTAAAGTTACCTCGCTTTGGATGTTTCCCCTCGTTAGTGAGTTATTGTATTATAATATGCTTTTCTTCCTTGTATAGGACTATGATTACAGTTGGGTAGTTGAAAATATCAAGCTTTTCCTCACCAAACCGCGACGTGGGTTTTCCTGGTTTACCGGAACTTATTTTGAAACCAAAAGCCCGTTCTCAAGCACAAGCACACCACAAAAAACATGAAGTCCATTAAAAAATACACGTAAAAATATACACTTTTCCCTCTCTGTTTTTGCGTCCCTCGTGACAATTATGTTTTCACAGGGAGTGAATATGAAACTTTTTCAAATATGTCCCTTTTTTGAAGATAATTCTTTTTAATCCCGGGGCCCCGTGCCTCGAAATAAAAGTGACGGGGATGTTGTTGTGGGGCCGACAAATTAAAACATGGGGGTATTTCAGCCGATAAAAGGCCGGACACAGAACAGGAGGTTATTGTGTGAGATCCCAAAAAAGTAGGATCAAATCACTTGAAGACCAGGAAAAAATGGGCGAAACACTGAAAGGAATTGCAATAACATTGTCAATATTCGGGGGGGGGGAGCTTTTTCATAGTGTAAACAGAAGTTCCATATAGTATTAATGTTCAGGAGTGTAACAACAAAAATATTACAATTGTTGAGGGTATTGCCTTTTTTGGTGTTCCACAAGTGACCCATCTTGACGCTTTACTCGCTTCTTAAGGGGTTCACTCATCCTAGCCTCACCCCATTCACATACCAGACCTGTGCACTTTTTTTATTAGAAATCTTATATTTTTCTCATCTCATCTGCAAAATATTTTTGACTGGCTTCTTTCCCATTTTGATGAGCCAAAACCTAATCGTTTATGGGAACCAAGGAAAATATTTATACAGTTGCCTATCGTCTAGCCTCCCCTGCACACAATTTACCTTACCACCCGCTCATGTTCATGTGCAATTCCAAATAAATTGTATCGCAGTTTTGACAGGATTTTTCATAAATGGGATGCTTTTGTATATTAGCATGTAAACAAATGCTATACAAGCCAAATTTGTGGGAGCAGGACTTCAAAATGCATAGCATTTTCTATGCTAAACGCGAAATTGCACACTGCTCCCGTGTATTGGATCGCAACTTAAATGTTGGAATTGAAAAGTATTTTGGTGATGGTCCTTCCTACAAAATATAGGAATTATATGAACAGTGAACAAAAATGTAATTGGTTATAGGCACCCTTTAACTTTGAAACCTTAATGGAATGAACATGGCCTATTCTGTGAAGTTTCCAAATTCATAATTGGTGTGCAGAAAAGTTGTCAGATGGTCAACCTTACAGAAATACTCAATTTTGTTAGATGGGTCACCAAAGAAAGATTCAGTAGCTTTCCCCACACTGCAATTGTTTCCTCCAATGGCAGTTTTTGTTACAGGTACTGATGTGAATCGTTAGTGATGAACTGGCTTAATTGACAGTATGATCACAACTTCATTTTCAGTCCGTTTTTCATCTCTAACGATTCACATGACTACCAGTACAAAAACTTCCAATGAAGCAATGCATTGTGGAAGCTACTGAAATCTTCTCTGTGGTGCACCCTAGGGGGCAGAAGACCGGGTCCTGTAGGTAACCAGGAAGTTTTTGACGGGGGACGATTTTTTAAAAAGGTTTTCTCCCAAAGTTGTTTCTAAAATTCATATTGCGTCATTAACGTGTGTCACGTGGGCTACCTTACTAAAATATCCAACTTTTTAGATGGGATAGGGCTAGGACCAGGCCCGTAATCAGGATTTTTTTTAGGAGAGGGATTTTTCTTGAGGGAGGGGGAGGAGAGTATGGAGAATGGACTTTTTTTTCAGATATGTTACTCATGTTTCTATAAACATGATAAACTTAACCCTATTCTTTATCCTGCTGCAGGTTTCAATATCCATATCCCATATACTATACAAGACAAAGACTAAATCATGCCATCTCGGCATGTGTGGGATTATGCCCGATGGTCTTTTTTCCCCATCATGAATGCAACTTAGAAATCTATTGTGCATGAGCTTGCATGTTACTTACTTTCACGTCTCCATGGCCCAAGTTAAACTCATGGGACGGTAGCTAATTTGGCAAGAGTGCAGAAAATTAAATTGCCACCTCAAGAACTGTATCACACATGGTGAAAATTTTGAACTAAAAGACTCCTGGATTCCTCTCATATATGAATATCAACTTTGATTGAATTTGCAGTTTACTTTATACATGTAGGCCTCCCCTATGCAAGGACTGTATACTTATTATAAAGACATGTGAAGGTTATGTGAAAAGTAGCTGAATTATCATAAAACTGTGCAGAGGCCAAAAAGCTGGCTGAAAATGAAGAGAAAAAGCTTGTTTTTTGTCAATATTGTTTTAATGCAAAAGAAAGCTGAAATCAGCTAAAAAGCCAAAGCTCTCACAGTCCTGATCCACTTTCTACCAGGGATTAACAATTTTAATGCCACATCGCATTGCAAATTTAGTGTTCCTGCCCAAGGACTTTCCTAAAGTTAACTGCAAAGTACATTTACACCAGTATAATAATTCAGTCTCCCAAAACAAACTAGCAAGAAGCAGACCAACACATGTGGATTAACCATTTTCAATAATCTTAATAAGCTTTTAAAAATATCCATAGATTGAAAAAATAATACTATCAAAAGAACTCTCAAGAAATATAAAAAACCTGAAAATGAGTCTTTAACTCTGGCATCTCCATTTCGCACAGCAGCAATTTGAAAATAAGGGGTCGGGAAAAGTGTTGCAGCACGATAGTTATTCTTCACAGCCATATTTTCAAAATAGTCGTACTTTGAGCTGAGACCCCAAAACAGGTTTCCTTTTCTCATTTTTGAGGCCCCCATTTTTTGTTGAATCCAGCTGGGGATTTGATTGTTGCAATTTGAAATCTAACATCTAAAATGTAAGCCGTAGGCTAGTAAGTGTCATTACCAATGGTGTAGTTTTCAAATCTGTCTCTATGAGATTTAACTATCATGCTGCTACAATTTTTCACCTAATAGTACATGTACACCCCATTTTCAATTGTGGTGCAAAAACCAAACAGAGTTAGGGTCTTAATCAGGGTTTCTTTCTCACAGATAAAGTGCCTAACCCTTGATGACAACGGCTTGAATGAGCCCTTCCCCCCGGTTAGAATTGTTGAATGGTTTGAGAATAAAAACAATGTGTATATATATAATCATATAGGAAGGGTCATTCCATGTCAACTCAATAAAATTTAATAATCTCTCCCATGTGATCATGAACCCCCTCCGATTCTCATGATCTACAGAAATGTTCCACCATGGCCAAAACGAACACCTGAAATTCATACTATACAATTTTTAGCTATGGTCTTTTTTTGCGAAGTTTTTGCTCCGAATACCCCGTTTAGGCCATTTCCTCGACCCGCTGAAAATGCCAACTTTTTTTTTTGTGATTTTTTTTACAAATTAGAATGTTTTTATTTTAAGATTGCCTTTTGTCATTTTTTGGGGCAATTTTTTTACAGTTGTTAATTATGCAATTTTTCCAATTTCAGTGCTTGATTTACCCTTTTAAATTTTTTCACGATCAGCAACTTTAAATGTTGCCAGGAATCGAGCTACGTTTGGCGATTGTTGTCTTGTCCGCTAATGTTTTTTGAGATTTTGCCCAACCAATTAGTGCCAGGAGCATATGGCTGAAACATATGTTCTGGAGCATAAATAACTGGTAAAATATTCTATTCAAAAGTCATGCTCAAAAGCAGAAGTTGACTATGCTCCTGGAGTAAAATAATCTGGAAAACATATCTTTCAATCAAATTCTCCCAGGAGCATATGGCAATCTCCTAGTCAGTGGAAAATATTCTGTGAAATCCGCTCCAGACACCAGGAGGCAATATTTCTTCAAGAGAATATTCTTTAAGCTAACTACTGCTTCAGTCTGATATTTGCATTATGCTCCTGGACATGTGGATTTAGAACGTTTCTCCAGATTATTTATGCCTCAGGACCATATGCCAATGCCAAAATCTCATACATGCGAAGCCCTCATAACCCACCTGAATCAGATAGAGTCGCTTCTATGAGATTTGGGCCCAAAGACGCTCCAGACCATATCCAGGGCCATATACTCCAGGAGCATATTTGAAATATGCTCCTGGGCATATTAGAATACACATGTCGCTCCTGAAGGCAGTGAAGCATGAGGAATATGCTCTGGCCAGGTGCATTTGAAATTTGACTTGGAATTTTTGACTTGAATTTGCTCCAGATTACACTGCAAAAAACTGGGGTGTTAAAAATTTAAACACCAAGTCGGTTCAAGCTTGTTGGGTTAGTTTCTTCTTGTGTTGCATTTTAGGATTAACACAACTCGGTGTTTGCTGCATAATTTTAAATATGGAGGGTGTTTATTTATAATTGTTAGAGGAAAGCAGTTATAATAGAAGCAAAATACCGAAATTAATTTTCTACTAAAATATCAACATTACAATATAAATTTTAACACCAATTTGGTGTTAATTACACCAGAGGGAGTGGTGCCTATTGACTCCAGGAGAGTGTTAATTACACCATTAGTTTCAAGTATACACCCGGCATGTTAAAAAAATGATTAACAACCATATGGGGTGTAAAAATTAACACCAAGCAGTGTCGTAGCATCCATTGTAACCCAAAATTGGGTGTTAATATAACACTAACATGGTGTCATCTAACACAGTGGGTGTGGTCCCCGTATTACGCCGGGATGTGTTAAAATTAACACCCATGGTGTTCAAGTTAACACTCCATTTTTTGCAGTGTACTTTAATGCTCTTGACCAATGGTCCTGAAGCATCATTTTGGTCAAATCTCATAGAAAGCATAGGTGCCAATAGGACGAAACCACCAAACTCAGCTTGATTCTCTGACTTATAATTTCCGATTGCAAAAATTAAAAGGTGCAACAACAAGCGATGTTGAGGCAGTCCATCTAGATGGTCATTGTCTGATTTCATAGATTTCCTTACCTTGTATTTTGCTATATCTCAAAGTTAAACCCAGGCCTTTCATATGCTTATAAAAACTAATGCTGAATTTTGTATTTCTCCTACACTAGGAAAAATCAGAAATTTCACAATTTTTGTACTAACAATATTCTCAGCTTAAACCTTTCAGATGGAATATTTTTGATAGAAAGCTTTACACCACGCACAATTAGAATATTTCAGATTTTGAGCTCTAGACCTGTGAAATCTCTCATTGCATGCACATTTAAGCATTGCATAACCAAAATGTAGAAATTACAAATGCATTTTAAATAAAAGTGTTTTTTTTTTTTTTTTAAACAATGTAAAAAAAAGAATGTTAAAAAATCAAATATGAATACAATATTTTTTCTGAAATTACAAAAAGATATGGCATCGTTGGGACATCCGTACCCTTGAGATGGCCAGCCCGGGTGGCCAGCACATGCCAAGTATAAAAAAAAAATCACTTGGCCAGTTGAAACCATCAACCTCTGTAACTAGCACAGCGCTCCTTGTCATTAAGCTAACCAAGCCCCGGGTTAGTAAGGAGCGATTGATAATTATCTACAGGGTTAGGGTCGAAAGTGTCCATTTGTCTTTCCTAACACGCCTAGGCATCAGATTTCAGAATTGTATACAGAGGTTGGCTGTTTCTAGTCTGGGGCACGTGCACATTTTTGTTAACACTTGAGTGCACTGGCCAGCAGCTCCAGGGAAAGATTAATAAAGATTTAAAATTGGTAATGAAATAATCGTTTAAAGAACATGAGGTAACATTTTACATTTTCAATGATATCTTAATTTACTGAATTTAAAAGCAATGTCAGACCGACAATTAGTAGTAATGGGTCTCTCAAAGGTTAATGTCTGAGCGGCAGTTAGAAGCAAAACCATATTGATGGGTAATGTCCGACAGCGGTAAGCAAGCCATCAAAATTGTTTTGATCTACCAAGGCAGAGCGGGCAGTTTATCCAGCATTTTTTCCCTGCTATAAACACAAGCCGTAATACAATTGTATCCAACGGGCAGTAATAATCACTTCTCCTCTGAAAGATTACATTCCACGTCGACAGCAGGAAACACAATACATTTTGGGGCGAATCCTGATGTCGTGTCTGATCTGACTGGCAGTAAGCAGCAGTCTACAATTTTCAAACCCAAGGGAATGCCAGAACACCGTGTCATAAACTACAGTGTCCATGATGTGACTGAGTGCCCTATACCACCCATCTATATTGTGTTCGCCATTGAGTGCTTTCTGCAATCATTTTGTTCACAGCACTGTACCCAAATGGCCTCGTATCCAGGTCACGTTTTATCCATACATGTTGCAATGGTAGCTAGGACTCTCCCTCATGGGGGACTCTCATCTTTCTTACACCGGCACTTATCACATATCAGCAACAGATCTCTCAGCTCTCAAGGGGAAACAATCCAGACAAGCAGTTAGCAGCAACGGTCAAACCCTTTAGCTAGACATCCAATCTGCAATGAAAATATCATAATATTGCAATATTGTCCGCTTGGATGGATTCGCCACCTTATGTCCCAAAGTAATACAGTACAATTTTACAATTGTACAGCCATGCCCTCACTCATGTTCTCCATGGCCATGTTTGAAGTTTCTATTCGGGTTGAGTTGGTAGAGTGGAATTACATCTGTTGAATTATCTGCCACCTCTGCAGACATCCATCTGCAAGCCTCCTGCATGATCACATCAAGCTGTGGTGCCTCTCCCCATCTTGACCTTGGAACATACATGCCCTGATGAGTAAAGAAATAAAGAAACATTTTACATTTGATAATTTAAGGAATTCATTTAAAAAACTGACGCATTATAGGCCAAAGGTGGCAATGTGGTTTGATATAAGAGCACTAAAAATAAAACAGCATGCCGAATTATCGCACCAAATAAGTCTTTGCAAAGTCTGATTTGCCACCATCAAATCCGATATGTCATAGGTGTCCCCCCTTCGGTTTTGAGAAAGCACACTAACGGTACTGCTCACTGGTACACTGGTCATCAGTTTTCACTAATTTTCTTTTTCAAACTAACCAAATTTGGTGACAAATAATTTCTGCACATAACCGTTTCACTACTGAGTACTGTTCACATAACAAAATACATGTAAGATGTTTCAAGTTAACGTAGGTATTGACTACTATAAGTGGAAATTTTCGTGAGGGTTTTATTTTCAAATCACAAATTCGCGAGTGATGTGTGCATTAGTCCTGCCAACCACAATTCAGAGGTCATTTTTTAAAAACATGATATTTCAATGGGACATCAAGTCTTTCAAACGTTTCAGTTAAAAGAGGAGCACTGTATATTTAAGGTTCATAATAATAATACTAAATAACGGAACCTTTGAGAAAATTCACTGAAATTTTTTTTTGCAGATTTTTTGTAAAAGTGCCACAAATCCCAATGGTAGTTCAGAAAAAAATGATACATGATTTTTTTTTGTACAAAATTCAGTTGGTTTTACGTGTGGTATGCGGGTTTTGTTACAACAAGGAATTACACCAGTAGAAACATAACTGTGTGATGATTTACCCAGTGTCAGCTTGTGTGTGTCACCCAATTGAAGCATTGAACGGTGTGATGAGTAGAAACATGCTGAAATGAGAAACTATTGACTACTTGTTTATTTTGTACAGACCTTGCTCCTCTATGGGAAAGTGCAAGACTTTGTAGGCGTAACTACTGAGTTGTATGGGGGTGGGGCAGATGATTTACTATTCTTGTAGATCTTGTGGAGGGGGGCAATACAACGTTTGTTTGACAACTATGAAGGACGGAGAGGAGGGTAAGGGAGTATATGAAGGGACTTGGGGAAGACTGACGGGATGAACGGGTCTCTTTTTAGTAGAATGACGCGCTGGGTCCTCTTTTTACTTAACCTTTTTTTTAAACTTTGCAGTGTTTCACAAAAAAACTCTTTCCTCAACGTCCTTAAAGCGCTAAAGCTCAATTTCAATACATCAAATTTTTCAACATTCATTCAACCAAAATTTGACTACAATGTAACACAATCAACATTAGAACATCACATAGGCAAAAGCTGGTTCACTCTTAAAAATTACAATACAAATTTAACTTTAAACAAACAAATAAATCTCAATTATTTTCATAATACAGTTTAACTGAAAGCAATAATATACTTGCGGCAATTGAATGAAATAATACAATTGATAAATAAAAATAATAAATTGATAAATATAATGTTTACTGCATTTGTTTATTTATGAAAAGAGAAAATTTGTAAATATTTGCCAATACTTTATGTTTACCTGTTTAATCTAGGTAACGCAAATTGTTTGAAAATTCCAATTCTCTCCTTATCTCTCTCCTGGGTTTTTATTTCTTTTCCCATCATGATTTGACCAATCATTTTTCCATGACTCAGGCTTAATTTTATTGGCAGCAATTTTTACATTCATAGAATAATTTAATTCAATTCCAAGTTCCAATTTTCCACCAATATCATGCACACATGAAAATGAATAGAAAATATAAAAAGTTGGCCATTTTAGGAATTATGTCCTCCTGTTTGTGGTTTATAAAAATAGCTTGTTGATCTTTGATTTTTAGGACAACATATTTCATTCAGGTGTGGGGCCACAAAAAGCTACTACTAATCATGTTCAACCACACAGCATAGACTTGTAACCACCACTGTAAATTTATTTAATACTTACTTCCAAACCTTTAATCCAATCTTGTAAAGGGTGAAATTAAAAATGGCTGCATCATAGAACAATGGGTCACAGTAAATTTGGGTGAAAACCAATGGGTTTGGTTTTATTGCACTCAAACATCCACATGGCATGGCTCTTTCAAAATTTTAAGAGTGCCTGATTTATATTCACTGACTTTGTTGTATATGCAAGTTTAATAACAATCTTTATAATTTTGGTTTGGTGTGAGTAACTTTTTCCTGAGTATGAGTACACCCATATCAGGATTTTCTATACCATATACACCCTCAACGGACATAGAGTACGATAATGTTTTGTTTTGTTTTCATTATATTTGGGCCCAAAATCATGCGTTGAACAGAACCAGTCCTTTAACACATTACTTACAGAACCTTTCCTGATCTAAAATCGGAAGTTCACATGTATCATCCCAACATCTGATGCAATAATTTTTTAAGAAACAGATTTCATCTCTACAAAACATTGTACTATCGTACTCTATGATCCTTTGGTAGTGGGCTATGGGTATAAAGACATCTATATTTGTGTAGAGTATGAGACTACTTGGCCCTGAGTAAGAAGGTTCACAGTACAAAACTCTAGAGGCGGTGTTCATGCAGTATCAGCTATAGCGCCTGTACAAGCACTAAAATTGCTGCTTCACTGTTTGTTTCAATGGAGAAAATCACTTACTTTTATCTAAAAACTTTAAAACTAAATCAAAGAACTCTAAGACAAAAGGTGTAGTGTAAAGTTTGATTCAAATCATGAACTATCCTATAGTGAAACACCTGGTTTTACGGGTCGAAGCACCGTAAAGCACCAAGAACATTTTTTGTGGAGAAATTACAACTTCCATACATAAGAGCGGGAGGTCAATGAGGTCACATACAAAAGATGTAACATTGTACATGTGCGTGGCATTTCACACCTGCACCCAACATGATTTATGGTTATTTTTGGCATGATTTGTCTATAATTCGGCTAATACTTGGGCTATGTATTTGATTGACCCTCATTTTAAAGGTAAAATAATTTACTTTTACAGTGAACACACTTCAGATTTAAAATAATGCCCGACTAAAATTTGTGAACATTCCTACCTGAGTACGATCAAGTACTTGGGCCGAGTACGAGTACCTACGCTTAAGTACAAGTCTAGTACTTGGTCTTGGCCTGAAGTACGGTCCACAATTTACTCGTACTTGTACTCGATTACCTACAAGTCTAGATATTAATAAACAACTTTTTGTTTACATTGAAATGTCTGAGTGGCAAAAAGAGGATGGACCATCACTGCGCACCGCTGGGTACTGTCATGACTCATTTTAACTTGTGATGTTTGTCTGTGGTCCAGGACCCCGGTTTCTTACAAACTTGTCAACGACCCCCTCAAATTTTTCTGAGCACTTTTATGCAGTCGCGCCGGTCTATGTATCAAGAGTGTTTTGTAATTAATTAACATTCCAAGGCGCCATAAGTAAAACCTACCAACTACTTGTTTCACTTTTTCCATCCCACGACCGCATTTTCAGCGCGCTCGGCTCGCTCCATCTTTTCTGTGCAATTACAGCTCGTCCCCTGTTAGGGCGCACCATCTGACTTCAAGGGGTGGGGCCAGAAGTCGAGTCGGTGTTGTTTTTTTTATTATTGGGTATTTTTCTGGCCAAAAGTCTAATTTGATTCGGAGATTTTGAAGCTTTGCGCCCTTTTTATTTTTTTTTTCATTATTAGAAAGAGGGGAAACTTTGTTTCTTGCTCTATTGTCTGGTGATTTTGGTTTTATTTTTCAAATTCAAACCTCCCCCCCCCCCCCCCTCTTTCAAATTTAAATGGTGTGTCCGCTTCAAATTAATACATGGTGTGTCCCATGTTAAATATTGGTCACTAATTCCTTTAAAATAGTTTCCCTTACAGAGTACCAATTTTAACGAGAGTTTAAGTACAAACTTGTTTTATTTGATCAGACTGGATTTGTTTATGGTGTGGTAAAACTACTTCCATGATGGTCAATATTTAAAACTTGATATTTTGCACATTGCTTTACTTCGACCACGGAGGAAGACACATTACCATTATTACTCCGCAACGCGACGTAACGCGAAGCGACGCACGTGACGTGACATGACGTGACGCGTATATTAGATTAAGCCACTTTTTTGCACCCCTGGTTGTTTTGATATTTTTGCTTTTTGTCAGGGTACCTTGAAAGAAGAACATGGACGATGGAGGACAATTGCTTGCCAAGCTGTAATGACAATGATACTTTTGCCCCTCAGGTGGGACTGTTAAACGTAATAACGGGTGAAGAAAATCACATATAACTTGTTGGCGATAATTGATGTCATTAAGTCTGACTCAGAGATTTAAAAATATATTTTTTTTGTGTATAATGAAAATATTCAGTTAGAACTAAGATGTAACCTAAAATGCAACAATTCCGAAATTTGAGATGAATCGGTTTTCGTTTTGATGCAGTACCCATTTATGTGTATTATTACATCCCCCATAGGATCCTGTGTATAAAAAAAATCCGGATCCCGGAATTTTTATACAAAAGTGTGATTTCTATATGAAGAATTCGATTTGAACTTAGCTAATTTCACAACAGTGATTAGTCTCTGGACAAAGCATTATGTTCATGGCAAAAACACGCATTTTTTTGAATTGAGGGCGCCCCTCCTCAGGAAATCTCTGAGTCGGCCTGTTATGATTAAACACTATGAAATTATACGGAGCTCCCCCGTTACCATTGGCTCTGGCTTGTGACTATTGATACTGCTCGACAAATTAAAACTAAAACTGGCTTGTCATAATTGGTACTATTAATAGTTGTCATTTAGTATGGGCTTCAGTCACCATTACTCCTAGTGAGAATTGTTTAACACGGTAATTGGAAAATAGAAACAGGCTTTCAGTGAGCCATCAGTTTGTTATAGATTTGCATTATTGTGTCCCGTTATGGCTGCCGCATCGACCTTTCCTCCTGCATAAAAAAAATTAAATTTTGTGTCTAAGTGAACAATTTATTAAAATCAGTAGTTCCCCCCTTAATAATAATTCCCTGCTCTTAAAGCAATTAATTTGTCCACTGCTGAGCGCTTGCCGATTTTACAGTTAATTGGTGTACTACAAGATCATTCAGTTTAATGATCTTTTAGGCTTCCAGTTTATTTTGCAAAGTTTTTAAAATGTGGAAAATCTTGATCAGATAAAATCCGGTGAATCAGATTCCACACTTTAGGAACCATCACCTACAGAACTGTTTTCTGCTTGCTGCTTAACCCTCGTCACCTGAAGCCTTTTTGTAACAAAATTGCCGAAGGGGGGGGGCGGGGGGTACCACCCCCCCGGTGATTTCGTTACTGAACACCCGATTTCTGTAAATTTGGTCCAAAGTAAATCGCTTTGTTTCTTCTTTCCATTGTCAAACAAAAATAAAGTACTAACACCCCATTTAATACGTCACCCATGACGTCATATGTTGACGAAAATACGAAAAATACTGAATATAGGGTGGAAAATTGATATTTCGCAAGTTTGCGACTCAAACACCTTATTATAGCTCTAAATGTTGTCATTATATAAAACTAGTCATTTAGCCATCAAGTAGAGTAAAAAACCGCATGAAACTCTGATTTCCTAACCTTTTTGGCGAAAAAATTGATTTTTCACTGTGTGGTCTATGGAAATGGCAGTTTTGCTGACATGCGAACTTTATGACGTCATTGTGACGTATAATGCTAGGCATGTTGGTACTCATTTTGGTATAATGGAAAGAGGGGACCATAGCGTATCTATGGTACACAATCAAGTGTGTGTGATGTTCCTGTGTTGTTTGTGGCATGTTGGTACTTCTCTTCCGGAGGCGGTAGGGGTACCACCCCCCTACGATCAATTGGGATCACCCTGTAAACTACCTATACCCCGGTGGATGTTTGTTTTGGATTAAAAGGAGCGGAACATGGCAATTGACAATTACATTACAATAATTTGGCACCAAAAAAGGGGGTTTTAGCAAGCCGGGGAAAAAACCTGCAGGGGGTGTGGTAACCACCCCCCCCCCCTTCGGTAGACGAGGGTTGTTCTTTGTTTAAAATAGTCAAAAGTAAAGTTTGCTATGTAAAATATTTAAAAAAGAAGCCTGGGTTATCAAATCTTGACTACATCCTTCCAATTGTAGTTTTGATGTAAAATGTGGTGAAGTCTGTGTTTATCAAAACTTTGACTAAATGCTTTTAATTGTATGATGAAAAACAGATTGATGTTGTGTGAAAAAATAAATGCGAAAGTTATGCACACACAAGTTTATGGTAATCAGGTGCGATTCTTTTAACAAAACGGGTTCACAAAACAATCGAATCCGTATTCGATAGCTTTGCGTGTCCAAATATTTCAAAGCAACCAGATAAAATGCGAACGAATACGTAATCACTGGGACAAAGATTGCTACTTCAGTGATCAAAATCGATAATCGTTCTGTTCAAGATTAGGCAAGCGGTGAAATGACCTTTCTATACTTCAGAAGGATTTGTTCAGTTATTTCACATTTTATTTTTGGAGATAATCAGATACTTGAACTAATTGAAAACTACGGTCTGTGCGTCGTGAAAAAGATTATTCAAGTTTTGTAGTAAACATTTGTACAAAATAAACAAATTTTATCACGTTTAGGGCTACATGACATTAACCCTCGTAATTACCAAAGGGGATGAGTTACCACCCCGGGTAAACTTTTCCGTGGTGCATAAAAAGTTAAACAACCTTTCGTAAAGTCTTCCATTAATTATATATTTCACATCCTTCCGGTCAATTTAGCGAAAACAAATGTGAAGGTAGCACCGTCACCGGGGTTAGCGTCGAAGTCGATTTAAGGGGAGTGGTCGGGGGAGTGGTTCTATTTCCTCTACTACCATTGTTGAAAATGCAGCATTCTGACTTGGTCATTGTACTGCACCATTATTCTGCAATAATGAGCCGCTAAGGCATTTTCTTATCAGTTCTTTATTTTCATCATCAGCATACCACAAACACATAAATTAGGCCTTATTACCTTAAACCTATACAATGATTTTTTTTAATGTATTATTTGTTCAGCATAACATATCGTGACAGAAGAAATGTATAAGACAGTATATTATATGACAATCCATAATACAAGAAGTATCATGGTAAAAACTGTACTAAGATGAGCAGGTGCGGGATGTTATGCTAGGACCAGTAATGAGACAACCCGATAGGGCTTATAATTATTACTGGCCCTGTAACCATTAAAGTAAAGTATAATCAATATTACAATAATTACCAATATACCAAAAAATGACTGCAAGTAAGGGATGATATAAATATTACATAGGCGTCAATTACATAACAAAAAACAAACATATCTAATCTAAACAAAACTTAACAGGAAATACAGGATACGGGAAACTGGACAAGAAAGGACAGGACTTCTCAAACATAACTTGCTGAGGTTGTTAATACTATTGCATAATGAGAAGCAGAGGGTAGAAGGGGTAGAGGTGAGGAAAAAATAAGGAGTAGGCTACAAATGAGATGAGAATAAAGTGAGGGAGAAAAAGAATTGGGGAGTATTTTATTACGAATTATACGGTTGATGAAAGTTTTTCAGTTGAGCTTTACAAGTATTATTGTTGTAATTGAAGTGATAGATACTGGGAGATCATTCCAAAGTTTTGCGCCGTGTACGAATACAAGTGCTTTCAGAGGTGAGTTTGGGAGGGGGAGATGAAGTTCGTCGGCTTGTCTGGTGTTATAGATGTGAATTTGTTGTTGTGGTCAAATAGTTGCTGAAGTTAGGAGGTAAATGATTGTTGTGATAGTCAAAACATGAAAGAGCGCTGTTTGAAGTGGTTGAGGTGCTCTAATTTAAGTGTTTTAGTGAGTGAAATATGGCCCAAAGTGTGAGTTTCTGGGGGGTGCTTGGTGATAGTGCGAAGGCCATTTCTGTGTGATGTTTAGTTGGTGAGGCCGCTAATGGTAGTTGGAGGCCCAAATGATGTACAGTAGCTAAGGTATGGGAGCACTAGGTGTGTTGTAAAGGATTTTAAGGTTGTGTCTGGAAGGTGGTGTTTAACCTGTAGAGTGTCCAATTGGTGAGACGCTTGGTAGTGAAAGAGTTGATGTGTTCCTTCCATGTTAGTTTGTCGCGATTGTAATGGCCAAGAAATTTGGTTGAGTGAATTGGGAAGATTGTCTGGTTGTCTATTGTTAATGTCTGATTGTTATTGGGTTGTGTGTAGAGAAAAGCATGTAGTTTTGAAACCCATTGAAAGTTGTTAGCCCGAAACCATCAGTGAAGTTTTGCGAGTTCATGATTCATGTTGTCAAAAAAGTGCGTTAATGTTAGAGTTTGAGAGAAAAATTATTTGTGTCATCTGCAAATAAGATTAGTTTTAGTGTGATTGAGATTTGGATGTCGTCAGTAAATGATGAAAAAGTAGGGGTCCAAGGATTGAGCCTTGCGGGACGCCAAATGTGATAGGTTTGATTGATGAGCGATGGGTGACGTAGGACTGATTGTGAGCGGTAGTAAGGTACTCCTGAACCACCCAAGGCACTACCGGACACGTAATGATAAAGCTGTGAAGAGAATGTGGTCAATAGTGTCGAATGCCTTAGTGAGATCCAGGAATACCCCCATTGTGTGGAGTTTATTTTTTAATGCAAGGTGGAGGTTGGTTATTAGTTCAAGGAGTGCCATGTAAGTTGAGCGTTTTGGCCTAAAACCGTATTGTTCATCAACAAGAATTTTGTGCTAATTGAAGAATGTAGCCAGACGTGTGTACATGATTTTTTCAAGTGGTTTTGAAAAAGATGGAAGAACAGAAATGGGCCTGTAATTTGCAATGTTATGTGCATCTTTGTTTTTGTAAATAGGAATGACTTTGGCTGATTTGAGGTGATCTGGGAAAGTTCCGGTGAGAAGTGATTGGTTAAATATGTGTATCAGAGGCGATATGATGTTATATGATTTGTTAGCAATCCCAGGATCTATCTTGTCAGTACCAGCACTTTTACCAGGTTTCAACAGGTGGCGAAGTTTGTGCATTTCATCTACAGTAACTGGATTAAAAAAAATTGAAGTGAATGTGTTTTTAGGAAGGTGTTTATTAAATGAGTTATTGGAGGGTGGAATTTTGTTAGCCAAATTTTTGCCCAGGTTAGTGAAGTGATCGTTGAATGCGTTAGCTACAAAGATGTTCTATATAGATAGAGAGGCAAAGCGTTACGTCATCTTTAGAAATTCATCGTCTCGCATGTTTTGCCGACCACAAAGAAAACATAGAG
The DNA here is from genome assembly GCA_023653785.1 of Ophioderma brevispina. Taxonomy (NCBI): domain Eukaryota; kingdom Metazoa; phylum Echinodermata; class Ophiuroidea; order Amphilepidida; family Ophiodermatidae; genus Ophioderma; species Ophioderma brevispina. The sequence goes on from JAMKCH010018775.1 coordinate 17,578, forward strand.
TACCAACAATAGAAAGCAATATCTGCCTCCGCTTCTTCCACATACTGTGGGTGACTGCTTTGCATATAACATTAATCGGTAGTGATACAAAATTTAATGTATGTGTTAGAGGTGGCCAGGTGTAATAATAGACTGCACCTGGATCATTGTGCTCAGATACTCCACTCGCTAGGTGTAGGCGCGCTTAAGTTAAAAGATGTATTCATGAGGCGGTTTATTTAAATGCAAGAAGACTGACGTGTCATTTCATTCGTTGTGTGGCCATGGATGGAAAAAATTAACCACCCAATAGCACCAAACATCAAACAACTGATATTTTGCCGGAATGTTGTATCGAATTGACATTAGTGTGTCATAAAAGCACCCAAACTAATAATTAGTCCGTGCAATATTCAAATGTCAGCAGCCAACCGGACGACTGGTTTTGAATGGGGTCAACCCCTTGGTTAACTATGTCAAGCGGGTCAGTTATCTGCTTATTATTGTGAGTGAAAAGGTCAGGATTGGTTTAGGGATGCCTTCTGCCTAGCATGTTGTTAGGAATGTCCAGGTTTTGGTAAGATCATTTTTGGATTCCTGAATTTGGTTCTGTGTTGTGTTTTTTCTTGGTATTACGACTGATGTGAAAGCTTATTTGTTTTTGTATGTTTGTATTGTTGTTTGAGTTGCTGGTGTGTTTTCTTCAGGTATGTTTGTAGAGGGCCGTGCTTGTGTTGATTGCTTGGAAATTGCTGTTGTCATCCAAGGGCTGGCTTATGGTTACGACTTTTTATGGTCTCTTTTGTAGGGGGAATGACTCGTGTAATGTTTGGTAGAAGTTGCTAATTGAAGTTGTGTACGCTATGGGTTAGGGTCATTTTCTGTGAGTATATGTTCCCATGTCTCAGTGTTGAGTCTACGGTTCAAGTGCTGGGAATTGTTGTGATCTCGTAGTCACGTTTAGTGAATGAAGTTTTTGTGGCATGCTTGTGCTTAAGATATGTAATGAGGAATATTGGGAAGTGATCTGTAGTATCAGTGACAAATATCTCTGGTGTGGAGTCTGTATCAGTGGAATTGGTGATTATGTTGTCAATGAGCGTGGATGTGTTATGCGTAATTCTTGTAGGTCGGTTACACACTAAGTGCACGGGGGGCCATAGTACCCGCATTTGATTTTTTGCGATTTCTCGTTAAGCCATAAAAATTTTTCAAGGAGTTTTGCTAATTGTCTGATTTATGAATACGCTTCTCATGATGACAAAAAAAATTAAATCCGCCCACGGCTCATTAGAATATTAGTGTGGGTCCCTACGAACCCCCCCTTGGGCATAACGGAAGTGAAAAAAATCAGATATTTTAATAATTAAAAAATTAAAGTAAGTTAACATCTTGGGATTTATTTGCTAGATATATACCTTAGGAGGTAAGTATAATTAATAATACTTAAATTAATAACCTTTTATATGCTGATAGCATCAATCAATTTTGTTCATTGCGTGGTCTTATACTGTGTAAGTCTATGGGAAAAATAAGGCGATTTTGAAGTTTCTTAGAGAAAAGTACAAGATGGTATAATGGGGCTATATATTTTGCAATGATTATTTTATTGGTTTTTCTAGAGTAGATATAATGAATTATTTTGTTCAAAACCTTATATTGGGTTGAGAGGATGGAAATGTGCGACCCACTCTGTTGCGAAGAGTGACCAATTTCAATTGGCCATAGGTCCATAGCAAAGGTCGGATTTTCTTTTTATTGGGGTATGTGGTGTACGTGACCCACATTATTTGTGTCTAGTGCATGATTCAAACTCCCACGGGAAAGTGGTTTTCTGGGTTGGGTCCCTAGGACACCCCCCCCTTGGGCCACTAACGGAAGTTTTTAGCTTGGGCACTTAAGTGTTAAATTTTGGGATAAGAGTTGCAAGTGATGGGTTAATAAAATCATTAATGTGTGGATGAGTGGAAGATTGAGGAGATGATATTAAAGTCGCCAAAATATAGCTCACGGTGGTTTATTCAGTGAGAAGCTGCCCGAAGCTGTTGTTAAAATTTTGGATTGGTGTTATGCAGTCGTAAATTGACTCCGACTGTAATGTGTTTGGGTCTTTGTTGGTGTTAAATGTGAGATCGATGGAAAAGTGAATCAAATTCTGGTCCTGGTGTTATGTCGATATTTTGTAGGAGAGGTGATTTTTATGTAAAGACAAACTCACCTTCCTCTGCCAGTGAGTGGTCTGGGAATGTACGTGTAGCCATGAAAGTGAGGTGGTGACTGGTGTCAGTAAGCCAGTTGTCAGAAAATGCGAAGACGAGAAAGAGTGGTTGAGGTGATCAAGATAGTGATTTCTTCATGTGATTTTGTGATACTGCGACAGTTGAAATGGAATATGGAGAATGAGTCGTTTGCGTGATGGATGTATTAGTGTGTTGACCGCTGTCATCTGTGTGATAGCGGGAGTCAGAATCAGAATTGTTTGGGAGTGATTGAAGCTGGGTGGGTAAACATTGTTTGAGCTGATATTGGGTCTGTAAGTAATGGATTATACAAAGGGAGTTAAGTGTGATGATGTTCAAATTAGTGTTGGTGAAAAATTCAATTGAGATGCGCGAAAGTCTTCATCGTGACGCTGGTGGTTAAATGGCAGTTCGTGTATAGCCGGGCACGGCATACTGAAAAGGATAAATCAAAGGAAAATAATGGCGAGGAGGGGTTATGAGGGAGAGAGAGGGAATGGGAGCGAGAGGGAGGGAGAGAAAGAGACGTGAGTATTAACGTTTAACGACAATCAACACATGGTGTTATATCGTGTCATTACATTTGTCATGTAACATTAAATATTAAAAAAACAATGCAATATTAAAAACTTCATTTCAATTCAAATTACAATTAACAATTAAAGGATACACATCATACAGGTGGTGAACCAGAGCATCACCTATCTATGTATAAAACAAATCAAAAAATTGCAAAATACAACTTAGAACAACGTTCATCAATAAAACAATTTCAAAAAGATATACTGATAATTAAAAATACACCATCATAGATCGATGACAAAGGTCATCACTAATCCATGTACCAAGCCAAAAAACTTCACTTCAAATACAAGATAATCGACAATAACATCGAACATGCAACATGAGATCCCCTTTACAGACCAAATAGTGTCTCAGACTGTACATTTTATAAATGGCTCCATTACACTTGGGAATTATGCCCAAAAACTGATAGATTTGAAAACTACATCAACAATTATCAGTGAAACCCTAATAAAGCTTATATTTACTATTACAAAACCAAATAAATAGGTGGTCTACATATGTACAAGATGTAATGATAAAGTGTTTGTTTTCATGTTAATGATTTTAAGTACATGTACTTAAAACGCGTAATACAAACAGAACATCTTAATAATACGATTACACAGTCGAAATCATGAAACATTTATAATATAATCCTAAATTTAAAATAACCCGTCTGTTCAATAAACAGACGAGTGCCCCTTTAGTCGGCCATGTTACGAAATGCAGGGGAAACAATCGGCCCAATTCTTAACCCGAACCCCGCAGGGGACCCATTTAGTAGCCTTTTTACGACATGCAGGGAACACATCGGGCCAATCTAAACCCGAACCGCAGGGGGGAGAGAAGGAGGGAGGGAGGGAGGGAGGGAGGGAGGGAGGAAGGAAGGGAGGGAGGGAGGGAGGGGAGAGAGGAATGAGAGAGATGGGATGGATGGGTTTATTGACGAAGGAAGAAGACATCAAAATGGGAAAACCGGATTAGATAACAGTTGAGACAATACGTGGGCAAGAGGTGTGACAGTCAGACAAGACGAAAGCAACAAGGACTAGCAAGAGAAGAACAAACAAGGGGACTAAAATACTTAATACTATAGACCGGGGAGAGGTTGCTTAAGTGGGGTACACTTAAATACCGAAGAATGAAAATGACTTAAAAGAGTAAAATACGGGGAAAAAAAACGGGATGCTTTATCACCGCACGTAGACCAAGGGGTGACGAGCTCAGTGTGTTTTAAATCATACAAAAAAATATTCAAAACGTGGTGAAAAAGATTCATGGGCAAAGCAAAACAAAGGGAACACAGGAAGTATAAACAGAAATGCAGCTTTTCAGAAAGTGCATTGAGCGGAGTGAATATAAGCGCGCACATGTGTACCCACCGGTTACCGTACAATATGGCGGATGCGGTGAAAGGTTTGCAGAAGCAATGGCAATGAAAAAGCATGCATTGAGGTAAACTTGTGTATACCTTCATACATTGGGGTAGACATATATCATACAAGGGTTAATAAATTGGGTCGGGAAAAAAGTAACCACCATACCAATATTATAGTAATAAACAATGACAGCAGCAATTAATCCATAGTAAAAACAAGTATTTTTAAAAAAAATTGTGTCGGGTCGCCAGGCAAAAATTTTACAGAAACATAAGAACAACATTAAAAAGCATTTAAAGGAGTGATGGAGTTTTCTAGTTTTAAGTGCACTTTTTATTACGAAACATGTATAAAAAGAAATCTCATAACTGATTAAAGTAGAGATGTTTGAACATGAGATAAGATTGCACTAGAACCAATCAAAAAAAAACCTTGTTTACAACTTGATTTCCCGTTTGGACCTTTGACCTTTGTGTGTGTGACATTTGACCTCCACATAGTTCTAGCTTTAATTAACATAGGTTACCCTACCTAAATAACTACCATTCAACTAGAAATCGAAAGCCATTCATTATGAATGGTTGGTAACAAAACCGCTTATCGAATGCAATTTTGAATGCCGATCAATACAGTGGTGAGTACAGCATAATAGCCCTCAACCACTTATAGGCCCTCGCGGACCATTCGCGGACCATTCACCAACCCTTCGCTTACCCCTCCTCAGAGCGAAATATGCAAATGAGGGGTAAGCCTCGAGGCTACTGAAACGAATGTAGGGAATGGGAGGGC
>JAMKCH010018776.1:0-23196 GCA_023653785.1 Ophioderma brevispina
AATCATTTCCTGTTTGTTTCTAATTATATTTGAAAAAAATAATAAATGTATTGGAGTTAAGGCGCTAAACTACAGGATTCCTTATACAAACATTCTTTAAACTGGTTTTGTGGACTTTTTTCACTAGGGGACCATTCATTATTTACAAAGGGAAGTGGTGGGGGAAATCTATGGAGACTGTAATATTTGCTCTCACAAATAGGGGGGTTATGTATTTTTTGTTTTGTTTTTTAGAAGACAGTGGTGTTATGTCAATATTAATTCTAATATTGACCATGCTGACTTATCGGCAACACATTAAGTGGCACTGCATATTTTCAGAAAATATTAAATATTCTTCATTTTGCAAATGATAGTCTACGCCATCGTAAGAATAGAGATTATTTTACACATAAAAAATAACATACCCAAACAATAGGACAATTAATACGAGGCTAAAAAGACTCAAAGTTATTTGTGGCTGATTGTTAAGTTTCTTAATCACAAATGTTTCTATTACATGATATCATAGACTATACTCTTGATATTAAAACACAAAGGTAACAGACTGTACATATACCTGTAGGGATCAACTCCGGCGTGTGTTTCTTGTCTTAATGCCATTCTTACATTCTACAACCGTCTGCTAATTAATTGGTCGCCGGAGTCATTAAAAGGTCCATGGTCCGATGCTAATAGCCCGGTCTTCCCCAGGGACCCCAGATTTTACCGGAAGTGGTCAATATTTTGGTATCCGAAGAAAGCTACTAATTTTCTCATTTAAACTTTTTTAAATTATTAGGGTGAGGATGTTTGGTTTTGGATGTTATGAGCGAATATGCCCCAATTTGGTCAACCAATATAATTCACACAGTCTAACTCTATGGGAATTAACAAAATTACTACTTTTAACTCTCACTTAAAAACGGGTTGAAAGATCGCACGAACTTTACGATGTGGTGGACGGGTGAAGACCATTCTAGCAGATGAAAACATAGCTGTAAAGACAACTATCATGATTTGAAAAATCGTTAATTTGCAGAATAGCTTCAAAGTGAAGTTAAGTCTGTGAAAAAGAAATCCTCATAAGGTCCTTTTCCAGCTGTAAATTGACAGAAAAGGAAGAAACGGCAGTGTTCAAGATACGATTCCCATTCAATTAACGTGTTGTAGTAAGTGTCCGTTTCGGACAGTAAATAACTAAAATCTCTGATTCTTCCTTATGAGGTTGCTCTGGTCTTATCATTTGCAGGGTATGTTATGATAACCTTACTCTTACATACAGCAAAAGCTGATTTTTGATGATTTTTTCGATTTGCTGATTTCGCAAATACTGTAGTGTCTTTAAATCGGGGCCATCCCCTTTATTTAGAAAATCATTCTGTTTATAATGCATAAGCGCGGCTGATTTGGGCTTACTATATTTTCACAAGGGAGCTAGGGCTAATGTATAATCAAGTTTAAGCGACCATGAAAAAAAAATAATTTTGAAAATCTAGAGAGGCACCCTATTTTTCGAATGTTGCCATTGTCCCTTGAAAACAATGAATCTGTGGTTAACTGTTAAATTGTGAATAATATAGATAGGCAAGGCCACTACTAAACTTTGTTGCAGGAATACAAATACTTTACTTTTTTGGGCTAATACCGTGTAAGCCCAATTGCAGGCTCAGTGGCGTAATTTTGGGCATGGCTATCCTGGGGGTGCTTTCGGGCGAGCGCCTCCGAGGGTCATGCCAAAATATGCAATATCCTATTCCAGCTATTAGATGTCCCTTTTCGCTGCCCGGGGTCCCCCCTCAAAACAAGGTCTAGGTAAGCAATGAACTGAATATCAGCGTTTTTTTGACTTAAGGTGCCCATTCTGTTGAGGCAAAAGAGCCATATATTGCTTCAAATGTAATTATTTCATAGATTAGACACTCCCTAATTTATTACTTGTATTTGGCACAGAAATTTCTTAAAATGAAACAAAAGGTGAGTTTGTTTGCATATTTGTTGTTCAATATAAAACAATACCCGTGGTTGTTTCCTAATAAACGCCCCTGCACTAATAAACGCCCCCTACATTTTTGATAAACATTCAAAAAATTAGTTAAGCTTACCTAAATCACATGATTTAATGGCCCTGAATGCCGTAATCCGTATCATAATCACTGTTGTCCATCAATATGCTTTCTGCTTCTGATCCGTACTACTGTAACTGGCACACACATACACAAAGGAGAGGAACTGGCCACACATAGATTACACAAAGAGAGGATCGCCAAACTTTGTAATGTGATCTTTGGCGGGGATTTTTGACTTTCCCATTTTTGACTGTAGTAACGCCCCCCCCCCTGTGAAAAATGAACAATACGGTAAGCGGAATTTTGTATTTGCTCCAAAGCAAATTCAGAATTTCAAGAAGGCATTCTCAGCTTTAATCCTTTCACTTCAAATGAGGATATTTTTGTTGGAAAGCTTTACAAATCAGTTTCCAAAATCAGAGCTTTCAATTTAAAATGGAGAACTCATTAGGGAATCTCTTGTTGCACCTCATATTTGCTGTATGTTCACCCTTTTGGAGGTATACCTTTGGTCAGACGGTTTTGCACCTCTTCCTTGCACACCAACTAATTATATGGTAGCCTGGCTCATGGTCTAAGATTAAAGCATAATAGCACATTTTTTTTAAGAGTGCCCCCAATTTTTCAAAAATTTAGTTTTTACTGGTTGCATTGCTAACTGGATAGTAAACATACCTGTGAATGGTTAAGCTCGAAAATGTCTGTGTCTCACAAAACGCAGGAATTTTGTAATTAGAATAATTATTATTGGAGATCTCCGATAAATTCCACCGGGCTGATGGAAATGGCCTTCCATGTGAAATAGCCGAAAAATAGCACCATGTACAATTCTCAATTCTAATTACAAAATTGCTTCTTTTATGATAAATACCCATATTTTAGCATTTTTTCGTTCGGGTATAGTTTCTATACAATTACCAACGTAGCTGTGGCCAAAATATCAATTTTGAAAATTGGGCGCTCCTTCAAAAATGTGCCATTATCTGCTTTAGTGGGAGTGGGCTATGTAAATTTCATGAGGCAATTGGGGGGTGTAATTTTACATGACAATAGTGTAACTTTGTTATGTCATTGATTATATGGAAATCTTCCCAGCCCCCTCCCCCATAATTAATGAACTATTCCTAGAGGTCTACTACGAAAATTGAGCATAAGAAAAGGCCCTGGCCTCCTTTTAGGCAGTGCAGAGGCTGCAATTATAGTAATGAGCCAAAATATGGATTATTTTTCACCTATTGTCAGATAAGAAATACAATGCCCACCTGCCCCTTTTTATTCTAACCTAGATGCTAACATTATTTTATTTTTTTACTTGGCATAATGTTCTTATAGTAAGGGCATATAATTTGCAGTGCTTAATATAATCAATGATATCATTTATTATACTCTCGTAGTACTTGGCTTGAGGAGCTAACACCCTACTTTTGTTTTTTTCAATTCAGCTCCCTGGTACTGACCTTTTCTTGCATGTACACAGTTAACATGATATATAACAAATAAATAGGAGAGTCAATGGAAAGATGACTGTAAGTCTCCGTGCTCACTGCAGTGAGATGAGAGTTGAAAACCGTCCAGAGATCCTACCAAAATGGAGCCTATTGTCTCAAAGTTTCTTGACTTGCCAATCTTAATTCTTTAGTGAGAGTGATACAATTTTATTATTTTGTGGTTTAAAGCCACTATCAGTGATTTTATCCAAATGAGTCAAAGTATTTGAAATTTGCAGGAATAGATTTACAAGTGGAGAATAAGCCGAGAAATTTCTCATAATTTACTTTTTTAACTGAAAGAATTCAGAAAGGAAGAAAACGGCAGTGTTCAAAGAGATATGAATCTCCCATTGAAATTACGTGTTGCAGTTAGTGGTCCGTTCGGACACTAATGACTAAAATATCCGATGTCTTCCTTATTGATGCTTCTGGATCTATCATTTGTCGGGTATGTTAGCCTTACCTATTGCTTGTTACAGACATGCAAAAATCTGATTTAGCAGATCACTGATAGTGCCCTTAATTGGTTGAAGATTTGTTAATGTGATATTGAAGTCAACTGTAAGGTTAATAGGTGGTACAGTGCAGTGAAAAATGGATCCTGATGATTGTATCATGGGAAAAAAACTCCCCCTCCCATATTATTAAAGAGATACACCTGAACCCTGATGCCACTTTCAGGGAGGGAGTGAAGGGTAGAAAAGGAAAGAGGGGAAAGAGAAAAGTCAGAATTTGGATTGGTCTCAAACCTGGGCCGAGTCCCATGGCCGGGGATAGCACACTATGATGGTTGTCATGGCTAAGCTGGTAATTCCGTGCCCCTAGTGTTCTTTGTTGAGATGACAATAGACTAAATCAGGAAGTAGTGCTTTTCTCTCTCACAGTTCATTGGCCTTGTTGGTGTTTGGTACGTTAGGGGTTAGTGTATGGAAAAAAGAGCTGTATGAACCAAATGCCAGGAAAAAGAAGCCAGCGGGCATATTATTTCTAGCCATGAGTACATTATTTTGGTCACGCTTATTCAATATACAGAGTCACAGTTGAGAAGCTTGTGATGTGCATAAAAATGTATCATCTACGTGCTAACAGATCACAGGAAAGGGGAAGGGGGGGGATGAGATCAAAGGCAAACTGCTTAGTACACCTTGTTAGTCCCAGGTAGACTTCTAAGGTATCCGTTCTTGTAATGAGCCTGCTATTATGTGCGAGGGACTGTAAGAACAAGATGACTTTAGGAATGTGCTTGTTGGTTGTGGCAGTTGCCTGCCATCAACTGGTTCTTAGGATGTACAATAGAGTGTACCAGAAAAACTTGTTCAATTTATGCAAGCTCTGGCACGAACTATCAAACTTTGAATAACTTGATCATTTGGAAGATTGTCTATGCTTACAATCTTATTGTTGGACCTATTATCTCCACCGGGCACTTAAGTCACTTTTTCTGGGAGCCATGATTAAAATCTGAATTGAAAGTCAAAATTGGGGTATTTACTTGAATTGAAAATGCCATTCTTTTGTCAAGTTATCATAATGGTAAGCCAAAAGTTCAATAGAATTTTATTTATTTTATTCTTTTGCCATTGAAAAGGGGCACTTTCTCCTAAAATGTAAAACAGTGAAAATTTCACTCCCCAAAGATGGGTCCATTCTTCACTCTCCTAATCGTGTACCATCATCCCACTCTTTTCCACTCCTCAATCTTCACAAAGCTTCACCCTTGAACTTCGCCCCCCTCTTCCTCTCCCTTCTAATCCAAGTCTTCGCCTTGTCTACCCCTCACCACTTCTCTCCCCACCCATCCCCCCACCCCCTCCCCCTTCCCCTTTTTTATTCTTCCGTAGTCCCCTAAACACCCTGTCCCACGTGGTTCACCTCTTGTACTACTGAAACTCTTGTAAACCACTCCAAAATGAGGGGTTTGTACTTAAAAAGCAAATTTCCACTACAAAAAGAGTGAAAAAAATCAACCCAAAAAAGAGGGATTTCCATTTGGTTTTTCGTGTGTCCTGCGTTTAAAAGAGACATGAGGAGTTTCCAGAAAGAAGCGCCACCAATTTTTTTGAACCCGGGTTTTTGCAATTTGGAATGCTTCAATTTAACACACTGAAGCGAATAGCCGAAATAACGCCGTTGTTATGTAATAATATGATGATTGTACTTTGCTGTCGTGCACGACAGAAAGTCCAAAGCACGGTGTTATATGGGGACAATTACGATAGGTTGCTGTTTCTTTGTACTTGTTTGTCCAATAAATCTTCGGAACGTCTTGGTCAGGTGGTCTACAATCGATCCTGATGCATTGAGAGAAATTCGTATTCCTAAAAAAATCTCATCGTGTCACTTTAATCTCAAACGAGTTGAAATCCACTCTTTTGGAAGTGATTTTATTCTTTTTTGAGTGGAAATTCACTCTTAAAGTATAAAATAAGATTTTGGATCGGTTTACACTGAGTTTCACTCTTTTGGGGCGTGAAATTTTTCACTTGTTTTAGAAAGTTGAGAGTAGTCACTTGTACAGTCTGTAGGAGGGCGATTTATTAGGGGAGGGCCCTCTTAGGCAACTATGGTACCAAATAGTATTTTATAGGAAGGTTATTCCATTGTATTCACCACAGCTATTGGGTGGTTTGGGGCCGCCAGGAATTAAGCAATTTAGCACATTTTTTTTGAAGGGCGCCCCCAATTTTCAAAATTTGGAGATTTTTAACACGGTTTTTGCATGTGTAACTGGCTAGTAAACTATCCGTGAATGGTTAAGCTCGAAAATGTCTATTGTCACAAACGAAGGAATTTTGTACTAGAATAATTTATATCGGGGGACCCCGATAATAATTCAACGGCTTTGTGAAAGCCGGAATAGCGCCACGTACGTTTCTACGCTCTCCATATAGTTTTATAGTTCAGGCAGTCAGGTTAGAGGTTATTTTCTCGATGTGGCACTATTTCAATCATGGACGGATATAAACGTAGTTTCCAGCTCCTGCCGTTAATAATCCCATCTTGGATCCTAATTCTATTACCAAATCGCTTATTTCCGTGATAAATCCGCATTTTTTTTTAGCATTCTCGTCGCAGGTATAGTCCTAACAATTACCAACGTAAACTGTGCAAAATATCAAATTTTGAAATTGGGGCGCTCTTCAAAAAGTTGCCAAATATTGCTTTATGGTGTCAAATGAAAACATAGTGCACTAGGAACAATTACTTTTAGCTTGGTAAAAATGGGCGTTTATGAGAATGGTGGTAAGCACGACCAGTACTAAAGTATTTGACAGATCTTGCAATTTTGACCAGTGGTATCTAATTTTACAGCTTGGTAAATATTTAAGCAGAAACATCCTTGTCCCCTACGGGATCCTTGTGCATGAGGTTGAATCAATTGCCGTGGTCATGATAGAAAAATGAGAAATAATTTATATGTGTTGATGGACCTATTACAAATGCAATATTTTTGAAGTCGGTGAAGCGTGAGCCTTGATGCTCCATAACCTATCCCCCAGGAGGAACTGAAGGATTGAGGAAAGAGGTACAAGGAAAATCTCAAATTTCGGGTGTGATTCGAACCCAGGGCCCTTCGGGCCCCATGACCCGGGATAGCACTCTACGGCGGTGTCGATGCACGGGGCCAGCGATTCGTGCCCATGGTGATCTTGGTTTGATGGACGTCATCGCTACTTTCTGGACTTTAATGCATTTTTCTCAATTCACACAGTGAGCTTAGCTGTGCTAGGGTTAAAAGAGGTATTGTCATGGAAGCCGACTCAGTTGTGTCTGGAAACATTTTCCAGCAATATATAGTTCCTAATTCCTAGATGGTAATACACCCTAATGGAATTAAAATGGGTTCTGTGCTGATTTGCTTTCTATTCGATTTTGGCCTGAAATATGGTCCAGGAGCAATGGTCCAGGACCATATGGTCCCTGGAGCATAAGTAAATCTAGAAAAATTATTCTGGTACACAATATGCTCCAGGTAAGTTTACTACACAATTTCCCGTAAGATAATGCAAAAACTCAACTTCCAAAACATGAGATAAATGACTGAGTTATCGTGGCTTAATTCTTAATTTTGAATAATCCCACATAAGACTTAAAAGATAAAGGATCCATTTTCAATTCTCAACTTTATGATTTTTTTACTTCCAAAACAATGTACGGTGCTATATTTTTAACTGAAATCGGAAGTATGGTCTTAATACCTTTCATGTTTGACCTTTCAACAAAATGGAGAGATTCTGGCTAAAGGTGCAACGAGAGAATTTTTGAGGCACCAAATATTGTGTCATAAATAGAATTTCATATAGAGGAGACACTCAAATAGATTTCTTACCGTGTATTGGCTACAGAAATGCTTAAAAAAGAAAAGGGTGATGTTGATTTGCTTAATTGCAATATAAAACATAGGCGGGGGTGAATTTTTTTTTTTTTTTTAAATCTATACAAAAATAAAATTTCGCACTTTTTGTACAAAGAAACATTTCTCACTTAAATCCTTTCAGATGGGGATATTTTTTAATGGAAAGCTATTACATCAGGGCAAACACATTACTTTCAATTTTTTTAGGGACACCTGGAGATGTGAAATCTCTCGTTGCACCTGTTAGGAGAAGCGAGGACTTCTTCCGTCATGGTGTACATATCACAGACCACACAAACTTAAGTTTCAGTAAAATGTGTGGGCTGCAATTGGTTAGCGTAGTCAGAAGGCTCTTGAAGTGTCATTTACCTTCTAATAATCGGAGCTTTAACTAAAGGTCCTGCTGCTGAATCCAACTTCCAAATGCACTTAGATAAGCTCATGATGAAAGAAAGGAACACACTTTCCACTTAATCCAGAAACCTTGTTAGCGACCAAGTACAAACCTGATCATTCAAATGATTTTTTTTGCGAAAGGCTATATCTTCTCAAGATTGCTGTAAATTGATAATGGGGCCCAGGGGGAAACAAAAGTACAGTGGTAGGCCTGAGTGAACTGTTTGTTAAGAAAAAAGCAATATATTTTTATTTCCATGAGGTGGACCATAAAGAAGAGGAATCTTGCATACATATTTTACCTATTTTCTTGTGGTTTATTCCCCTCCCATGGTTTATATTGTTTGCTGGCAGATTTACTTGCGGCACGAAACCCTAGACCATTCACCATTGCACTTTCTCGGGTAGGCCAGGGACCAGGGCCTATGCGGATTTAATTTTTGGGGGTTGCAAGACTTTTTTTGTAAAATGGATTTTTCCAACACCTTTATATAGCCCAAATGTGTGGGCTTTGTCAACATTTCTGACATTAGTTAACTTTTTTAAAAAATAATCAGCAAAAAGTGACTCTTTTGTGATATTTTTTGTACAGGCCTGCCATGACCTACCACTTTCCTTTTTTTCATGGGGAAAAGACTATATGAAACATTTCTATTAAAGGCACATCATGATTTTGCTCCCTTAGAAAATCAAAAAACAAAGCATGAAAATCATATTTCTGCATGTCTGTAAGAAGTAAGTATCCTAACATAACTGTAAATGATAAGACCAGAAACAACCTAATAAGGTCAGAATTGGATATTTAGTCATTACTGTCCTTATGGACACTTACTACCACAGATAAATTGGAATGAGATTATATCTTTGAACATGGCCATTTTCTTTTCTTTCTTCCTTCTCTGTCAATTTTTTATGTAAAAAATAACTTATGAGGATCCTACAGATATATCCTTCACTTTTAAGCTATTCTGCCAATTCATATCTTTTGCCTCGTGCGATGAATCACTGATATGTCTTTAACTGATAACTTTATGAAAATATTTTTGTCCCCGCCTGACAAATTTCGGGAAGGGGACTATAAAATGGGGCTCCGACCGTATTGTCCGTCCGTATGTCCGTCCTTATGTATGTCCGATGCCGTATTTATGTCCGTATGTCCGTGATAAAAATGTTACCCCCCTGGACATGGGGCCTATCTTTTTTTTCTGGGTGAGCTAGAGGAGCCAAACTTGTAGATTGTTGGAGGGGATCACCTCAACATCACCTTGTAATTCATTCCCCAGGCCTCCCCGGGTCTGTCAGGGGGTACCGGGACAAAGGTCATGGAAAAAGGGTCAATATTGCACAGAAATGTCACATTGTTACAATTTAATCCTGGGTTCGCGTAAGGGTACTATGATGTAACTTGGTCCAAAGAAGCCGGGTTGATAGTTCTCACCCTGATTATATTTTGGGTGTAAAAATTAGCTATAAGTATCTATTTGCATAATTGATGATTTTTTCCCGCACGGGCTTGTAGTAACCCGTTTTCTGGAGGTCTTGTAATGCGTATAATGATGTAACTTGGTGGAAGGAAAGCGGGCGATGAGTTCTCAACCTGATAGATTTTTGGGGCAAATTTTTTTTTAGTTCTGGTGTTCTCGTGGGGTCATTTCTTTGGGTTGCCCAGCCTGTTTTACAATTTCTTGGAAAATGTTTGAAAATACGTAACAATGATGTTCGTCGCCGCTTTCCAGACCCGTATTGTGTCCCCAAATTTAAAATGTGTTCACATGATTTTTTCAAAAATAGTGTTGCCAAATTTAGTAAATTATCATAGTTTTTAACTAAAGTTATAATTTCACAGGGAGTTTTGCAGATGAATTTTCAGATTTCTTGAGATCATTTTCTTGGTACCAGTTTTTTTTTTTTCAAATTCTTTTTGGCGAACTAGTGATGGCCAAAATTAAGGTTGGACTGGTGCAGTTATAGTTTGTTCACTTCGTGATCCCTTATTCCGCGGGGACTATTTTTACGCATCGCGTACATACGAGTTCGCCTTGTTTTATTTTTGGCATATAGACGAAAAGGTGCAACGAGAGATTTCAAATAGCAGTGTCCCTAAAAACTCGAAAGTACTGATTTTTGCCATGAACAAAGCTTCCACAAAATAACCCCATCTGAAGGATTAATCTGAGAAAATGTTTTCTTTGGGGGGGGGGGGTGGGGAACAAATTGGTTAAAATTTTTCCGTAAATTCCGTATAGGAGCAAATACGAAATTCAGTCTATTTTTTATATTTTATATAAGCAAGTCCCGAATCTCCTTTTTTCTTCTTTCAAGTCTCTTTCAAGACATTTGTGTAGCCAAATCAGGTAAGAAATCCTATGAGTGTCTGCCAATATAAATTAACTATTTATGACATAATAGTAGGGTAACCTCAAAAAATCTCTCATTGCAAACTTTTAATTTTGGTTTATTCATTCCAGATTTTAAGCAGGCAACCAATATAAAGGGTAAACCTGTAAAAAACAAAATACAAGATTAGATGAGAGGATTTAGGTCTCGCAAATGGACCCGACCCTCCTTATAAAATAAACCACCATGTGCAATGAGATGAAAGTATGGAATGTTAAAGGTCCATGGCCCGATTGCTATTAGCCTCGTCCCCGGAGCCCGATTTTACTGACTTGGTCCAAGATTTGTGGTACAGTGAAAGCTAACGATTTTTGTTCTCATTACCCCTGTGGAATATTAGAGCCAAAAGATGTTTTGGTTTGGAAATTAATGCACGAAAATGTGCCCCCCTTTTGGTCGACCCATATTAATTTTACACATACTCCTATGGGCGTACAAATCACGTTTTTAGCTCTCGCATCAAAACGGATTGAATATCACGCAAAACTTGGCCAGATGGGGGTTTTTTGGAATTGAGACCACTCTAATCAAGATGACAACTTCATAACCTTAAATCAGGCCACCCCCCTTTAAATTTTTACTATACAATTTTGGTCCCTCCCCCCGCTACTGTCAAAGCCTGAAACATTGCATTTTTATTTTTTTACACAGATGTCGCTAAATTAAAGATGTTTTGGTCTCGTCATTAAGGGGGATGTGGAACCATTTCACATGGGTTTTAAAATTAACTACCAACCCTGTCAAATTCAGATGCCTGTGGGCTGGGAGAGAGACAGCAGAGGCTCACTAGCTTCCAAATTATTGTTTCCCTCTCTGTAATGCAATTGAGTTTGATTCAATTGCAAATTTTAAAAACTAGTCATGTGCAAAACAAAAAGTGCACAATAGGTGGGGATAACATCAGAAAATTTCCGAAAATAGAGAAACTGTAATTTGATTTGGGCAAAATTAGCGCAGCAGTGCTACGCTGGCAGGTTAAGGTCACATAGATAATAATAGCTTTTGGCAATTACAGGCAAAAAGTTGATACATTGTATTAGAGCCAGAGGCAAATTGAAACCAATCCCATGATGCATAGCATTCTCCTTAAAGGTGCATTTCGTGATTCTAGCACATTCTGTTTTATTGATTGTTCACTAGATATCCTTGAGAAAAACGTATTCACAAAATTTGAGATGATTCCGACCTTGCGGTTTTGTGTTATGAGCAATCCCTTGTTTCCCACTGTCCCATAGGCCACTGTGCTGTAATTTTTGTCCGTTTACGGACAGAAAATACAAAATTGTGAATTTCTTACAGATACGACCGAATTTGCATGTAAGATTAGGTACACGTATGTTACTAAGGCTAACGGTTTTGTCGGTTTAGATGATATAGAAATCTCAATTTTTTTTAGGTAAGTCGAGGGGACGAGGTTGTGAATCACGAAATGCTCCTTTAATATTGTTTTGCATTACCAGTATATTTTGTTTGGCCAATTGTGGAGCACTCATCAGTTGTGGCCAGTCATGATGCATTGCTAATATAACCCTAACACCCTTCTTGTCTCTAGCTTGTCTCCCGGGAGGAAGGGAAGGGGTAAAGGGATAGAAGGAAAAGAAGATTGCGCATCTTGGGTGGGAATAGAACCATGATCCCCCAGGGTCCCAGTCCCATGTTTGTAAAATATCCTAAATAATAATAATAATAGCAGAGATTTATATAGGGCCTTATGCTATTGGCCTCTAAGCGCTTTCACAAATGGTCGCTGATCACTGTGGCCCAACCATACCATAAACCATTTAGCATCATATCAAGGGATGCAGCAGATCGGGATCAGCGCTTTCCCTTATCAGCAAACATACATCGAGATAACCATCGCAGCCGGGATCAGCTTCCCAAATATCGCATGGGTAAATCGAGACAACCAAGTGGTTAATTTCTTTGTCCAGGGAAATTACAAGATAGCTGAATCTCACAGGGCTCGAACGCATGCCTATACGCATGGTGAGCATACACTGGAGTCGAGCGCTTACCTGATTGAGCTATCTTGTCTGCTAAAAAAGCAGTAGCACTCTGTATCCTTTGCAAATGGTAATCGTTATTATTGGTGTTACAATTGTGTATTGTACCTAATCCCCTCCAGGTTAGGTGTATCTAAGGATACCGATTCGCAAGCTGATCTTGATCTCCTCATGAAATTTCCTAATATCCTCTAACACATTTCCCAATTTAAAATTTGAAATCAGGATTCAAATTCAGAACTTTTCCATCTCATTGAACATATCCCATGCTTGTGAAAAAGTATAAAAACAGAACGATAAACCAAACGAAAAAACAGGTGCAAAATATTGCTATTGCAATATCCATTAAGATGCTAGTAGCTCTGCTAGTCAAGGAATCTAGGGCAAACAAAATGAAGCCAGGCATTAGCCGCTTTATAGATATTTCTCACTGAACATAATCTTGTCCTATATAAAAAAATATACTCTCTAAATGCAAAAGAGTAAATTTAATTTTTGAAGAGTGACTACTGGGTTCACTCAGAGGGTATTTTGAGTCAATCCCATAATGCACCAGTTTTGGGAAATTTCACATCAATAGGGTCATGTGATCACATAAAAATCCTATTCTTAACATATAAAAACCCTGACTTTAATGCTCATTTTAACCTACAAATCATTAGTACTCTAGGGAATTTTTGCATGATTATCAAATGTCTTGTGGTTTTTAAACTTTTGGAACACTTTTTATCCCTAAGTACTGACATGTGTTTAGTACATTATGGTATAGGCACATTACTATGCATCATGGGATTGATTCAAAACACCCTCTGGGGTTCACTTGAAAGGAGTAAGAATTTCACTCTTGAAAAGAAATGGAAATAACAAGATCTTTTAAACGCCATATTGAAAAAAAGTATAAGTAGAGACTTTATAATTTTGTAAATTATCTAGAGTAAATTTTGCTCTTTTTCACTACCTTGTGAGCAATCTTTTAGAGTGAAATTCCATCTCATTTGCATGTAGAGAGTAAAACAGAAAAGAAAGGTTGTATATCTCTTTAAATGTACCTAGGCTCTACAAGCAAAATAAATAATGATAATAAAATTGCAACAGTAATAATATGCCTGTTTTCTGAGGATTTGTTTTTTTTTTTTAAAATTAGGTTAAAAACGCGTGTTTTTTTGTTTTTTGATAATAAAATTTTCCAAAATAGAAATAATTGCAGAGTCGAAAGAAATCTTTTGAAAAAATCAATTGCTTCCTTACAATCTTCCGGCCATTACCATCTTCTTTAAAATGTATAGTACAATTTCAATATGAGTTTGATTTCACTGTTAATGCTCTTTAGGAAATAAAATAGCAGGAATAGCCTAAATGTCTATTCTGTAGAATTATTATTTATTTTTTGCAATGAAAAATTGTCAGATAAGAAGGAAGAGAAAATAATATTATTCAAAGATGTGAATCTCCATTCGTACATGTTGCGTTAAGTGTCCGGACAGGAAGTAATGACTAAAATATCTGATTTTGGCCTTAATAGGTCGCTTTGGTCTTTGGTCTTGGGGGTGCATGGGTTGCGGTCTCACGCCCCAAATCCACACAGGGTCAAAAGGTTTTTGGTGATGAGGATGTTAAAAAAAGTAACCAAAAAGGACCATGGGGAGGGGGGGGGGGGTTAGGTCACATTTTTCCCCCAAAAGGCCCCCCCCCCAAAAAAAAAATCTTGTGTATGTCCCAGCCATATTTTATGAAATTACTCCAATTTTAAAAGTTCAGGTTACCCCCCCTCCTCCTTGCTAAAAACCTGCATGTTCCCCATAATTCCTTCCCTTGGCATAAATACAAAAAATTCTCCTCCATTAGGAATGTTGTTCCTATTATTGTGTATTTGAAACCTTGTTATCTCTTCTGATACAAAGATTAACATTTCTATGATGTTTTCTTTCTTTTTAATGTTCCTATTTTCCTGGAACTCTCTACAGGTATTTAATGGAAATAACTTAACAACACTAGAAGAAATTACAGGAGTACCCCTTAATCTTCAAATTATGTGAGTTACCTATCATTAATACTTAGTGTTTTCTTGCAATATATTAAGCGCAATGAGTTAGACGTGGCTAACAGCAATTGAAAGCGGACATTGACTGAGATGCAAGTTTTTACTCCGTTAATCACAGTGCCAGACTTGTCTCTGACATCGGGGAAGGTTATATTTGGTACGTGGAAGCACAATGGTTGATGGAGCAGGTTAAAGGTGCAACGAGAGATTAAAGTCATCCATATTCTGTGATATGTAATGATTTAATATAGTTGTATTATTTAGAGCCAATGATTCCCAACCTTTATTGGTTCAGAAGAAATAACTTAAAATGAAACCAAGGTGGATTTTTATATTCTTATATTTCAATATAAAACATAGGCTGACTTTTGTATTTGCTCGTATCGAAATTGACAAATTTTTTACCAAAGAAACAGTTCTCAGCTTTATCTTTACAGATGGTGATTATTTTTGATATAAAATTGTACACCAGTGCCAAATTTAGAATTTCACATTTTTTCGGAACATCTGTATGTGAATCTCTCGTTGCACCTTAAAGAGGGTTCTGCTTTCGTCGGTGATGGGTGTACTGGATGTTGGTATATGTGGGTATGATGTCATTGTAGGCTGAATAGGATTGTGTGTCAGCATAGTGCAGTGTACCTGCATGCTTCTCCCGGGTTGTATGTATTATAGCCAGCACTGAGATGGGTTCATTGTAGGTTGGACTAGGGTTAGGGGAAGGGTTCAGTGCCACAGACCCTCAATGTTCCTAGCTATCACCTTATCAATAAGAGATATATAAGTCCATGTCACTCCATGCGTATATATGGTTGTCAGTGGACACAACTGGTACGTGTGAGAAGAATGTTTGTCTTTTTAGTTAAAGGGTCCAGAAATGAGATGATAACCTACTCAATCAAATCTTTAGGGACCTTCATGATAATAAATAGGGCCAGAAAAAAAGAATACAATACCAATGACATCATTAGTGAACAACTATTGATTTCAGTCAGTGTAAGAAAGATTCACAACAGTCACCATGGAATTTTCTATTACTCGATGAAAAATCAATAGTTTCACAGGATAATTGATGTTCATCACCAACCAAATATTGAATGCTTTGTGTTCCCTCCTTGTAGACTTGGACACAAAACCACATCAATTCTATTGCCATTTCCTGGGACCTTTAAAGGGGACTCAGATATTTTGAAATCTAATTGTTGCATGTGCATTAATTCAAAATAGCCACCTAGAACTAAAGAGAGTCACCTAAAATGTCCATTTCCAAAGTTTGAGATGAATCGGAGTTCGTTTTCATGCAGCAAGCATTTATTATAGAATAATAGGCCATAGGATTACTGTGTATAACAAAAAATCCGGATCCGGAAATTTGATAAACAAAGCTGTAATTTTCTATGCGAAGGACTTCGATTGGAGCTTAGTATTCACACATCAGGATTAGTATATGGACAAGCATTATGTATATGCAAAAAACAGCTATTGTGTGAAAAATGAGGGCGCCCCCTGGAAATCTCTGAGTCAGTCTTAATTCAATTAAAATAGTAAAATTAAAAAAAAAAAAAAAAAAAAATCAAGACTTAAAAAAAAAAAAAAAAAAAAAAAAAAAAAAAACACTTCTCAAAATATTGAGCTGCCCTTCAATATGACAAGATATGGTGGATGGACAAAACAACAATAATCAACAAATTATATGTTTTATTTTGTAAGTGAAAGAAACAATTAATAAAATTATATTATTCGATGTGATTCTCCCTAAAGGACTATGTCTAAAATATAGGCACTGTAGATGTGTATATGTTTTGTCATAAGCACCCAATGGACGACTGAATACTAATCTGTGTTTGCATGTCAAAATTGGTTTTGTAATAAAACCACTTCACACACAGTCAGTTGATGACATTCATGTGGAAGGCAACAGCGCAAACCTGTACCAAAAGAGATTTACCTTTTTTAAAGAAATGACAGCGACGAGGAAATTGCAAATGAAGATGATCTTGTATTGATGCAGCATACGCTGGCAAATAGGGTCTAATCGTTTGCCGTCTCGCAGTCGCCAATTGAAGGATGACTGAAATTCATCAGACTTGACAGGTAGGGA
Organism: Ophioderma brevispina; assembly: GCA_023653785.1. Taxonomy (NCBI): domain Eukaryota; kingdom Metazoa; phylum Echinodermata; class Ophiuroidea; order Amphilepidida; family Ophiodermatidae; genus Ophioderma; species Ophioderma brevispina. The sequence goes on from JAMKCH010018776.1 coordinate 16,834, forward strand.
TGGCACCTCTGAGTGATCGGCCAATTCGCCAATAATAGTAGAGTGGCGTACAAGGTTGTTAACGAGGTGGTCTTTATTTGTGTGCTAGAACGCCATAAATGACAACGGGATTTTTGTTAAAATCGTGTGTGAATGGTCAATGTTAATAGTTGATAGACCCTATTTAAAATTTCTTATCACAATCTACAAATTATATAGAACAAGGTCATAAGTACAGTGTGATTGATTGCAATTGCCAGAATTCATAGTGAATTTTCAGGAAAATATGAAAGGAAATAGCAAAATAGCTAATTTGTGTTCCGTACAGAGAAAAATTTCATGCAGAGTTAATGGACACTGGCACATTGAAAATCGTGTTGTGCCCTCAAGATTTTTCAAATTGATAATTTTTGCATGGTTGTCAGGCTTTTATATTACAAAGCCCTAACCCGGAAATGATTAAGACCAAATCAGCTTCCTTATGGGTAATACCGAACGATATTTTTATAATTAACGTCGCTGGCGACAGTTAAATTCAGCAGACGAAAATGGCGTTCCCAACGCTAGCACCATATTTTAGGTATATACCTTTGTGTACGAGTCAAAAATATCAGTAATAGACACATCTGTTGAATTAAGTTATGGAAAACTTAAAAGTGGGCCTACCAAACTACCCTTGGATGTCTTTACTTCATTCAATGTCACTGTTGTTTTGGAAGTATTTATTTTATGGTTAAAATATATCTCTGTTCTTCCAAATGGCCTATCGACTATCATTTGAGAGCAAATGAAAGAAATTTAATATTTGTGAAAATGTGCCAGTGCTTGCATAACAGAGACACTGGCACATTTGAAAAATAGTGCAACCTCATAGTTGTCAAATCAATATTTTTGCATTGGTCACAAGCTTATAATACAGTAGCACTCACCTGAAATGAATAACGACCAAATACGCGTCCTTATGTGTTAAAGACAACAATTTATAATTAATGTCGCCGGTGACATTAAGTCAGCAGACAACGGGAAAATGGCGTGTAACACAAGAAAACGCACGCCTTATGCATGTTTCCACGGCAGGGCACACTGTCTGTGACCTTGGAGGAGGTTTTAAATCAAGATTGCGATCTATGATATTCCTAGTAGATACAATTTGTTGAGTTAAAAGTATATGAAAAAATTAAAAGTTAGCCTACAAAATTGACTGGCTGTCTTTAACTGGTATTAACGTCCCCTACTGTTTTAGTAGGTATTTATGTGTAAAATGGATCTCTATTCATCCAATGGCCTAGACTAGTTATATTTGAGAGCAATTGAAGAATTTCAGTGTTTTGTGAAAAGTGCCAGTGCCTCTGTAATGGTTGGACTAGGATTAATGATTAGATTTGGTAATGATTAGACTAGGGTAAGTGGTTAGAATGGGATTAGTGGTTACACTTGGGTTAGTGGTAAGACTAGGGTTAGTGGCAAGACTTGGATTAGGGGACTAAGACTAAGCTTAAGACTAAGGTTATTGGTATGATAGGGTGGTGGTAGATGGTAGGATTAACATTAAACCATGATATATTTCCCGTTCAGAGAGCGATTCTGCTCATGAGCACGCGTAACACTTGATTTTGGTTCAAACTACGGTATTTATGTATGGCCATCCCTCGCTTCGACTGGAAGTATATTCATATGCTTCAATGGTAGGGACTGGCAGGGTTAATGTACACATGATCAAATCTGTGGAAGAGGGATATAACCCCTCACCACAGACCGAAAGGTAAACTGCATTTCTTTTCACGTGTTTATTAAACAAAATTACATTCTGATTTTCCCCTGGTTGATGGACTCATTCCATTCTTCAAATAGTGTCATTATACTAAATCAAATCTATAGACACCTAATTGTTAACCATTTAACTCGCTAACAACGATTTTAAAATAACAGAAAGCGATTTGAAAAAAAAAGCAGAGAAATGGTCCACACAATGTTGATGTTGTTTATTTACGGCGTTTGTAAAAAACAACGGAAATCGCCTAACTAGCCTATTCGCTTAATTTATATATCGTCAGATATTGATTGTACATGTTGTTGCTGATGGGAGGCTTGCCATACTCACCATTCCAAGCAGGAACTTCAGAGGCTCATAGATCGCTTGTCACAGGCATGTAAGGACTCCGGACTTGTCATCAGTTTGAAAGAAAGAGAGAAGACTAATGTCCTTGCCAAAGACCTGCTCAAGAACCACCGGTCATCACACGACAATTACACCCACTTGAGGTGTGCAGGGGAAATTCACCCTACCTAGGGTCCACCCTCAGTGACAGTCTGTCTCTCGATGAAGAAATCGGCAAACGAATTGGTAAAGCTGCAGATACTCTTGCCCGGGCCTTACAACACGTGTGTGGAAAAATCCGAAGCTGTCAATTAAGACAAAGGCCAGCAGTTTACAACGCCTGCATCCTAGCACAGTAATGCAATCGGCAGTGAGACATGGACTAAATACTCTAGGCATGAGAAGAAACTAACGCTTCCAATCTGCGCTGTAGTAGACGCATTCTGGGTGTCACTTGGAAGGACATTGTGCCAAAATTCAGAGCTCCTGACTCGGAATTGGACTCCCACCATCTATACATTTCTTAGACAACGCAGACTCCGATGGCTTGCCATGTCCGTCCAATGGAGGATGGCCGTCTACCGAACGATATCATGTATGCTGAGCTTACATTTGGCAAAAGAGAAAAGTTGGTCGACCCATGCCCCGCTACAAGGATATTTGTAAGCGTGTGATATGTGTACCATGAACATCGACATTGGGTACTGGGAGAAACTTGCTGACATCGTCACGTGGAGCAGAAACAGAGTTGAAAGCAACACTTGAGGCTTGGAAACACAAATCATCAGCCAGTTTGAGAAGCCGCTGGCTAAAAGAAAGCTGCACAGATCCTTGGATGGTCAAGCTGTGACCAAAAAATTCCTATTATGTTAGCACCTGTGGCAGGACTGCACTCTAGGATGGCCTCTTCAGCCACAGACGTCGCTGTTCACCTTAACCTGTGACTCAATGTGGGCGCTTTAGCCATAGTCGCTTGCGATGACGGAGGCCATGATGATGTATTTTAAACGAATATTTGGTTGAATGTCTTGTGAACCGACCAATTGACCCAAAAAAGTATCCTTTGAAATACAAAATTTGGTTGTGTCTGTGTTTGCCTCAAAAATTCGGTTGAATTTTATGAACTTACGCACGGAGCAAAAATGTAGTGACTATTTGATCAAACAACGAATTCTCCCAACTTTCACTTCTGGCTCTTCAAATCTCACTCGTAGTCTCGGTCCCAGCCTCCATTGCTTCATTCCTACGCTCTGGGACGATAGCAAGCGATCTGCAACGGCGGGCAATCATGCATTAGCTGATAAGTCTAGAGTAGGCACTCAATCTATGGAAAAATACTAGGGACACCTGGACAAAATTGCTACCGAAGGTTGGATTGCTGCAAGTAGCAGTAAAAAGAGAGCACAAGAAAGTATACAAAAAAGGTAGAAAAAGGGAAGCCGGGCAAGACATGGTAATTTGCATTTATCGTACGTGGACGTATACGCCCATATTTCGACAAAGGTAGCTCATAAATGCAAGTTTAGGGAGATTTTCCATTTTTCTGTTTGTATTTGAACATGTTTTGCATGGCTATGCCTAGCCTGCAAGGTGTGTAGTACTTGCAATTGATATATTAAAAGTGGAAAGTGAAGGTCATTATTCAAGATGGCCGTAATTTTCCAGCCAAAATTAATATTGGGTTCTAGATGATTTGTCAGACTGCAATCGGGATGGGGAGATCTTTATTTATCAAATTAATTATCAGGAGTAATTTATTCAAACCACATTGGGTAAACTGGTTGTGCCGGGGGGGGGGGGGGGCACTCCCTAAAAAAAAAAAAAAAAAAAAATCCTTTCCCGGGTCCTTTCATATAAAATATACCCAAAAATAAAGGGTCATTTGGTACATAAGCTGAATAAAAATTGGGTCATCCAGTATAAAACTTTAAGAAGGGGGCCAATCATCTTAAAACATGAAGTTAAAATAGGAGTTGCCTCTCTTCTAGAGTTCAAATTGCCATGAAATTATAAAATTGCTGCTATGAAATTATAAAATTGTTAAAACTGTTCACGTAGGCTGCGAACATTTTGAATTTAGGTGTTCAAATTCTTTAAAAAAAAGTGGATAATTTCATGCAAACTTGTGATAAAGTGGATAGCAGGAAAGAAGAAAATGGGGTCATTGAGTATGTGAACATTTTAAAAATGGGGTCATTTGGTAATAGCCTGGGTAATAGGTAGGACACCAGGGTAGGAAAGCATGCAGCATAAAATGCGTCACCAAAGTCAGCATCTCACAGACCTTGACTACGCAGCTCTAGCAGGGGATGTGATATGTGCTGCACAAGATCTACTACAAAGCATCATTTGAGAATGCTGCAGATAAAGTCGGCCTACATCTAAATGCCAAAGAGACGGAATGCATGACCGTCAATGAAGAAGAGAATCATCAACCTATCTGCCCTACACACGGTACCCAACTCAAAAAGGTTAGACCTCAAGTACCTCGGGTCCTATGTTGGACAGCAAGAAAGACTCAAGAGTTAAAGGGCTGTAACATGATTGCTAATAGCATCGCCCTTATACTCCAATATTGTACCGGAAGCGGTCAACATTTTGGTATTTAAAGTAAGCTACTATTTTTCTCATTTTCCCTGTGAAATCTTAGGGCTAAAGGATATTTGGTTTGGAATTTATGAGCGAAAATGTACCCCATTTTGGTCGACCGATATTAATTTTACACATATAGGGCTAAGAAAATCATGTTTTTAGCTCTCACATGAAAACGGGTTGAAATATCAGCGCAAAACTCTACAGATGAGGTTTAGGGGTGAAGACAATTCTATCAAAATAAAAACGTTATTTACTTAAATTGGGTCGTCCTCTTTTAATATATTAAATAATAACCAAATTATAGGCAAAAATGGCACTTAGGTTTTATGCAAATTAGCATGTCTGCCATGCCTTCATTTTTTCTTAACTAACCTTTTTGATATGTTGTTTGGGGAGGGTTTGTATAACAAGTTACAGCAAAGAAAGCTTCTGTAGCATTTTGTCTAGGTCATAGCCGCAGATTGAGTGTACTACTAGCACCAGAAAAGTTTTGAATGACGGGATGAATGTACGATGTTGGGAGCCAAGAGCCATCACCACGTAAATGGCAGTGAATTTCGAGGAAGTGAGTTGGTTAGACGGTGTCAAAAGTTGTCATAGCGTTCTGATGTCAAGATGCCGGGTGAAAAGACACGGCAAAATATAAAATGCATACTCCCCGTGTTGGCAATGTCTTGTTTAGCCACCAATGTCTTTAATTGTTTCGCCAACGCGTCAATAGTTGACCAACATATCACTCGCATCATAACGCCGGGCTTTATTCCGTTAACAAGTTGTATTTCGTCATTGAGTTAGGGGGTCAAATGACATCACAGATGGCCAAACAAGACATTCCCAGCATGTTTAGGTTAAATGTAGGCCTATATCAAATTTTTCAAGAATATTCAGAGTGAAAATTGGTGAAAACTGAGCTGAGTGATCCCGGGGAGTGATCATACTCAGTGAGTAGGCCTACTAGACTAAGATTCTTGGTCTAAACTCTCTGCCTATCTTTTATCTTTTGTTGATTTTAGTAGAATTACTAAATCACTTTTTATCAATAAGAAATATTCATTGCCACAGAATGTAAATCTGCGCACTCTCCAATTCAGCACTATGCAGTGATCTTGCGTATATCGGAGGATTATTTTAACTGACCTTAGGAGTGCTCCTATTTTCGCGCCAGTGAAGCAATTTCATGCCTACGAAGGGGAGGCGGAGGGTAAGGAGAATTAAGCGAAGTAGGCGATTTAGGTGATTCCGTGTTTTACAAACACCGGTTTATTTACACGCTTGTAGACAAATGACATGAGGTCATAACATTTCCGACTAAAGTGAAATCATTCTGTGTGATAAAATTGATCAAATTGGTGTAATGTGGAAGTGATACCATTAGAAAGGCAAGTGAAATTTGCAAATGGTTAGTTAATATACCATTCATATTTTATTTATTTTCCATTTAAAATGATAGCTAATAACAGATAAGTAAGAATTATTTCTTATTCTGCGTAGAGTTTGATGAAGCAGCAATTTCGTTTTGGTCATTCATTTACACGAGGTTCACTAGTCCTGTTGCACTGATTTGCGCTAGTATCCCGAAACTCCCAGGAAATACCCTCGCCATCTTGTAATGTGCAAAGTGCTATCCGTAAGTTGGTAATGGAACATGGTGAATTTCGGGATGCAATGATAAAAACTTGATTAGTCTCCCT
>JAMKCH010018777.1:0-22893 GCA_023653785.1 Ophioderma brevispina
TATAGTTTTTATTGGGACAGTCTGTATTGTGCAATTAATGCTTAAAGGAAAGTACATTTTAAAATGAATTTTTCAGGTTATACTCCGAGTCGGTAAGACTTGTGAATGTTGTTAATGGATTGGACACTAAATGGTGAAAATTCAAATATATTTTGACATGAACATATTTTTAAACATTTTTATTTGATATTCGTTTGATCAGAAAAATACAGAGACGATGTCATCCCATAGCTAGAAAAGGGGGAACAGTGCACTTTCTTTGTCTTTAAATAAAAACATTTTGTTGAGAAATGTTTAAATCATGTTCAAGGTCTTGTTTCAAGGAACCTGGAGCAAAACAATATACTTATCAAGAAAAGGTAGAAATGGTAAGTTCAGAAAGTGTATGCTTTGTTGTCAAAACATTAGAATTATTTTTGGGGTATAACCGTAGGTTAACATGCTCGCTGTCCGAATGCAGGAATAAAAAGGTGGAAATGGAATAATAAGCGTAAGATTTTCCAAATATAAAGGAGCATTTTACAATCTTATCAACTTCTGGTTTATTCTTTGGTTAGTAAGTAGATATCGTCCAAAATAAAGGAAAAACAAGCAAACAAGACAAAGCAAAACAAAGAAAACAATTCCATCCCCCACGCTCTTCATCCGTGCCTGGGGGTTATATATATATATATATATATATATATATATATATATATATATATGGTATTTTTACGTGCATTTCATTGCATTTGTTTAGTGGTCTGCGCCCTCATAGGATATTCGTTATACACCCTGGGATATGGGCAACATACAAAGAGGCATAGAAACGCGCCCGGTGGAGGTCCCTGTATGAAAACAAGAGGGCACCGATTGTGTTGTGACTGCACTGCCGGCTGTTCACTGCGTGCATTTTTTTCAGCAAACAAAACCATTTTATTTGGCAATAGTGATCAAAATGTCTACTGCTGTTCAAACAACTCTGTCTTCTATACTATCTAATACCACTCTGCGTATTTTTGCTGTAACGATTCTCGTGTTCGTAGTAATAAATCTACTAAAACAGCTATGGCAATTGCTTCAAATGAGGTGGAAAGCTGAACACCAGTACAAAGACTTTGAACTGCCCAAGATAAATGCCAGGCACTGGTTATTTGGACATATTGCAATGGTAAGTAAGAGTAAAGAGTTAGTAACAACGTGGACCTAAGGTATATGCTATTTGGTAGTGTACTGATATATAATATGGCCACCGTTTCGGGTGTTATTTTAGCAATTGTGGTATAAAGGTATCGACATTATGGATAGTCACCGTGAGGTCGTCATAAATGCAATTTGGTATACACAGATGTATAAACAGGATAACTTGTGAAGAAATTAAACGGTATCAGTAATAAGGCAATAAGTACGCCATTTGAAGTTCGTGCCAAATATGGTATAGTATATCTAATTTGAGTGAGACTTCATCGACTTATTTACGGCAGTTGGGATTGAATAATTTCTTGTTTTTCGACCACCCCGAGGCCCCCATTTCACCTTATGTGAAAAAGAGTACATTTCCTTTTCAATACATTGAAAAAACATCAGGTCTCCTACCCCATGTAATTCCAAAATCATGAAAATGCCCAAATACAAATGATACCTTAACCCAAAACCCAAAAACAACGATCTTTAAGAACAGCATATCAAATTTTTACCAAAATCAAAGAAGTGGAATATGTATTTTTAAGGGGTAAGTTTTATACAGGGCTGAAAATATGAAGAGGGTAAAAACGCGTTGAAATATATATACGACCATGTTAATCAGCTTTCAAGGATTAAAAAAAAGTATAGTTTGCCCTATCTGCAGGTTGTAGTTCAAGCGTTATGAGTGAAAATAGGTTCAAGGCTACAATGGGGTAACTTCCAGACATATCTGTTCATTATAAAATGGTGTCGAATTGTTCATCTCAGGGTACACGAGCCGAAATATACTTGTTGCACCATCTATATATGATAGTCTTTGCATAATTGGAATACAAATTGTGACTGGCGGATATAGGGTCTATGGGAGGTCACTAGTCATGGCTCTAGTTTTATAGAACTGTCGAACAAAGAATCAATATGAAATTACTCATTGAGTGTGACCCAGTTTGTAATAAAATTGGATTGATTCAAATTTATTGGTCGAGCTATGAGTTGCAAAAATATTGGGCGAGACGCAGTCGAGCCCAATATTTTAAAACTCATAGCGAGACCAATAAATATTGGGTGCAAATCATCCAATTTTATCATTATCATGCGTAGGATCCGATATTATCGCGTATCGGACACCTCAAAGCATGATAATGAACAAAATTGGACCATTCTGAAAATTTTACCTCAGGATGACCTTGAACTGTTAAGTGCCTATTGTACTAAAATTATAGATCATAGATAAGGAAACTATACCTTTTTAAACATTAGGAATAGCTCAATAAATTGGTATATCTTTTAAATCGATTTGAACCATTCTAATTTTTTACCCCCTGTATAAATGTGTCCCCTTATTTCACAGTATATTAATACCAAAATTGTTTCTTTCGTAATTTTTTGGTATAAAATCATAAATATATTAGACTAATAACCCCATTTCCATAAAGAATTAGTGCAACGTATTGAAGTTATATGGGGTGGAATTGTGCAATTGTACGTAAAAGCGCCACATTTGGCACAGTGATCGTATATTTGGCGAGATGAACATTTTAGGCTAGGAGTCAAAATAAAGAACCCTCTTTTGGCTTACAACACCCTCTACGGTTGCAATTGGCTGTTATCCAATATAAAGCCGTTTCTGACATAATGATAGTGTTCAGTAAGCCGACCATTTAAAGGGATAAGCAGCGATTTGCTGATCCGAAACATCGAAAAAAAAATCATTAAAATTCGTATTTTGGTTACTGGCATGGATGTGCTAACTTACCATGCAAGTGGTTGGCTTGAAATCCGTGTATTTAAGACAAGGCAGTACTTTCTGATTCTGTTAATTTCTATACGTGCGTATAAAAATTGCGACTTGAGATAAAAAAAGCCTTTCCCTGTGAATATCCCAGATTTTTAAGCGTGATATTGTGCACCATGACCTGTACAGTTTGACCTGAAACACAAACACATGTTGATCTTTTGTCTATTCTGTACTGTTGTAGACAACAATCAGCTGTTTGGTGTAGATTTTGAGACGCCATCGCTGTAAGTGGTATTTGGTGTTTTCCCTACATTAAGGTAGTTATATAAAATTTTACACACTTAATCCTGGTTTATAAGGTAAAAAAAATCAATTGCCATTTTTCATTTCTCTTGCATTATCACTGCTTAACCCTTTAAGACAGAGTAGATCTGTGACAGAGAAGCCAAAATAAAGCGCCCTCTTTTGGCCTAGAGCACCCTCTATGGTATTGCTGATGTGAGTATTTGTTATGAAATAAGTGCACTAGTTCCAACCTAGTCCAACAGTGAAAATTCCCCGTAAGCTTCACATTATAGGTAAGAAAGTCTAAAATATGGCACCTTTTTCTGACTTACTGCTCCCTCTATACAGTTGTGCTAAATTAAAGTGGAGTTCTCACAAAAAAAGTATTTTTGAGGCCATATGCAAGCACATGCTTTATGTAATCATATCCACATCCCTAAAAAATCATTAAAAGTTCAGATTTTCAACCAAAATCAGAAATTTCTTCAAGATTTTAACTAACCTGGGCTAAATATTTTGATGCTAGTTCAGAATTATATAACTTTGTGCAATTGATCTAACTGGTTCAGTGATTTCCATTCATCCTTTAGTCCCACTCTTCTCAAATCACTATTGTATTGTGATGTCATTGCCCTAGTGAACAGAAGCTAGCTTTCGATTTTTAGTGCAAATTACAGAATATTCAAACTTCGAATGATTTTTTTTAGGTATGTGGATTTGATTGAATTAAGTATGTGCTTGTATGTGGCCTCAATATAATTTCTTGCAAGACCCCACTTTGAATATATGAGTTATCCAATATATATAGCGAGCGTATCCCCCAAAAAAAATCACAATTAGTACATTTCAACCATAAAACCATAGAGGGTGCTGTGGGACAATATTGGGTGCTATATGTTTGGCTTTCTATCGGATAACTTGTTAGCTTACGCAATTTCTATCACGGTATAAATTTGACACTTTTATTTCGACAATAATCTGCTATCTGCTGAACTAAACGAAATGATGGCTCCTTAACATTGCAATATATTTTGATATAAGTAGGTGAGAAATATGATATGAGCCTGACTGGACACATCTCTTGTTATAAAATTATTTTGGGAATCCAATGCAACCTTTAGTTCATTATACGGTAAAGATATGGCTATAATAGCAATTTTAAGGCCTATTTTGAGAGTATAATAAGGAAATTGCCGTCCAGATCTTAGCATCCTTGTAGACTTGGTAATTCAAATAACGCTCGAAGTTACAGGTTGCCCAAAGCACCGTTTCATATATACGTGAATACGAGCATCAAATTAAGTACTTCAAAATACTTCGGGCGGTCATTGATAACCCATGAAGTTTTCTCAGGGGCACGTTTATTTACTCAGTGTGTATTCCATCTATAGGTATTAATGAAAGTGTATTTTACGTTTAACACTTAAGTTTGGAGGTTGCAACTATAATCAACTTTCCTCATACCTAAATAAAATACTTAAATAAAACAATCTCCTGTCTTCAAACCAATCTGGTTTCAGACCCAAACATTCTACATCAACAACGCTGATAGAGGTTACCGATTATATCCTTAAGAACATCGACTCTGGTAACTTAGTCGTAGGCATATTTATAGACCTTGAAAAGGCCTTCGACACAGTGAATCACTCCATCTTGATTAGTAAACTAAGTGTGTTTGGAATTATGGGTCTGGAACTTGATTGGTTCAAATCATACCTTGGTGATAGAAAACAGGCAACAAAAGTTGGGAATGTACTATCAACCTTTGCAACAGTAGACTTTGGAGTTCCCTAAGGATCAACACTTGGCCCTCTTCTATTCATGATGTACATAAAATGACCTACCGACAGTCGTCTCTAATGACGCAAAAATCAATGCTTATGCTGACATCACTGCAGTGTTTCATGCATCCAACCACGTAGGCGACATCAATGTCACTCTCAATGCAATCGTGGATGGAAGAGAACCAAGTTAACCTTGGATGCCAAAAAAACTAAAGCTATGCTATTTTGTTCAACACAACAACTGGAAAAGGCCAACTAACTTCGTTTGTGTTTGAAAAAACACTCAGCTTGAAAATGTTGATCAATATAAATACCTTGGGCTAACTCTTGACAAATCTTTGAAATGGGACATTCATATAAATACTATTTGCCACACTGTTTCTAAGCATATAGGGTTATTTTATCGTATCAGGAGGGAGATATCTATACAAGATATGAATATCATCTATAAACATGATAAAGCTCTTGTGCTTCCTAGGTTAAGCTATTGTGATTTTGTGTGGGGAAATTGCAACCAAATGTTATGTGACAAGGTGGAACGTCTACAAAACCGGGCAGGGAGGGCCATCCTTAAAGTCCCTGTCAGAACCCCATCTTACCTAAATTCAGAGAAAAGCTTGGTTGGGTGGCAGGTTCTTGGTGAACTTGGAAAATACAACCTGTGCCTTACCATGTTGAAATGTCTATCAGGCCTTGTCCCAGATGCACTTCAATCTTATTTTACTGTTATAAAATATTGGCATAGTCACAAGACTCGAGATAGTTCTCAGGGAAATATTGCCCTTACATTCAAACCCAGGACTGAATCAGGTAGACGTTCATTCTTATTTGGGGGGGGGGGTAAAGCTTGGAATTCAATAACTTCCAGACCGTGTCCAGTTTTAAAAATCAGTATCACTGAGAATATTAATTAGTCAAAAAGTGTCTTATTTGACTAATTAAAAATTAGTCATGCAAATCAGTTGTTTTATCAGTCATAATAATGTACTTCAATGCTGTAAACATATTTGCTATGCTGGAAGATAACCTTCCCATATTTTAAACTAGTTTTCATGATTATAAAATATTTTCATTACCTTAATTTACACTTTAAAATGACAAATTAATGACTGACGAATTTCATGACAAATTAATTGACTAATTAAAGACGACTTTAGACTCACCAAATGACTAGAATTAGTTAGTCAAGCACAAAAGTGACGAGTTTAAGTACACATTGGTCATTTGCTAATTAGTCTTTTGACGAATTTTGTAATTAAAAAGTCCTAATTATCAAGTTGTAGAAACACTTGCAATTATGAAATTTAATCCGAAAATCTTTAAAAAACATTCTTTTTAATTCAAACCACGTTTTAGCACTATTTTGTGGATTATAAAAAAATAATGTGCATGACTAATATTTAATTAGTCAAATAAGACACTTTTTTGACTAATTAATATTCTCAGTGTTTGAACAAGTGATTGTTAATATAAATGTTAATGTTTTTTCCTATTTATCTTAGGTGGTGGAATTTTATACCAAAATAATGATTTTCTATATGAACTACTTCGATTTGAGCTTAGGTATTTCACTTGTCTATTGCCTCTACTTTGTATGGGTTTAACCTTCCCTTGTTCCATAATTTGACCTAACTTTGTAAGTGCGGCATAACTTTGTAAGCATTGCACAGCAAACATCACTTCTTGCTATGTTGACGGTTAGATTGGCTTTGGATTGTTGTGCAAACATGGTGCATTTGTTTCACGTGGTATTCCTATATCTCAGTATATCAAATCATCAATGTACCCTTCACAACCATCTATCTCAGCAATTACCTTGTTTACCAATCTTTGGAACGTGGCGGGAGCATTCTTTAAGCCAAAGGGCATCACCTTGCACTGGTACAATCCATCTGGTGTTACAGATTTGCCAGGTCCAATATTATCAACACAATCATCAATTCTTAGAATTGGATACGAATCTGTCTTGGTTTTTAGATTTGTAGCTCTAACATATTGGCACACGCGATGCGACCCATCAGGTTAAGGTTTCATTACACGATGATGACCATTCACTGTGACTTGCTTCAATTATATCATTCCGTAACATATATAGTTTGTGCCATCTTAAGTTGAAGGTGACGTCACTGCGACGTTTATGTTGCGCACCCATGAATCGCGCGCGCTATGCTTGGAATCAGAGCATGATACGCACGCGAATAAAGGCGGCACGATCGAGACGCTTGTGGGAATGCAAAGACGCATAATGACGTCACCCTCAACTTTAGATGAGACAAAGTATAGTGTACTTCTTGTTTAAAGATTATTTTAACTTTTTCAAAGTTCAACCTATATGGGTGATGTCATAATACACCACATTTTGTTTTGGTTGGAACATCTAAAAACAAATGACTAAATTTGTGAATCAATTTGGTAAGTTCATCCTATTAAGATTTGTCCAGGTGACCTATTTTGTATCCAAATCGGTGAGCACATCAGAATCTCTGAGTTGATTTGACATCCAGGACATTGAGAAATGTCCTGCAACTTGGTTCTATATTCGGTCCATAAACACACAGGCAATCATTGCATAGAGATTAAGCGATTTGACTGCTCAAGTTTAGGAATAGTGTTGTGTTCTAATTTTTAATTTTGTTCTCATTTCATTCTTTATTTTCCATTAAAACATACAAAATACAATGGGTCAACGTAATACATATATATTAACATAAGAATACACAATTTATGGAGGAATTATTTATTATAATATTCATGTGGTTTTTCAGTTAAATGGGTTTCAGTAAGTCCTATTACAGAAAAATAGTGGTTGACTGTTTCAATGCACTCTTTTTAGTTTATCAAAGTTTTTAGTAGGACTACGTATGTCAGTATTCAGGATAGTAAAATCACCGTTACTTTCCTTTTTGGTTTTCTGATCCGTCTTCCTTTCCTGGAAATCGGTAAGTTAGGTTTATTTATTCTATTATTATTCTGGATTTTTTTTAAACAGATTGAACCTGCTCTAGCTGTCAACAACTTCGCACAGGAAGCTTCGAAGGCAGTTCGTGGTGTCATGAAACTTTGGCTGGGTCCTTTCAGATGCTATCTTGCTGTTATGAGTCCAGAAACAATCAAAACGCTTCTTGGAACAGCTGGTAAATTACACGTTCGACGTCTTAGCAGTTTAAATCTTAATTACACACACTGGCCAAAAGTATTGCAACATCATGCAGAAAAATAAATTCATAATCACCAATTGATTTCAAATTACACCATGGATTCTTGACCACACAATACGTATTAAATTCCAAAGTTGTTTTTTTTTCATACAGATATTATTCCACAGAATCCGAGAGGGTGAACAAACGTTTGATTTGATTGTTATGTTTCCTAAGTATGGCGGATTAAAGGAATTGGAAACGGTAACTTGCCGATTGCACTCCAGAAGGAACACAGGCACAGAAACAAAAGAAATAGCTATAAAACAGCCGCTTAATGAATTGGACGGGTTCATTAGGGTTTACTTAAATGTTTATGGGAGAAAATCAGAGTGGTTGTGTGGACCGGAAATGAGATAAAGTCAATGGAACACAGTGGTCTTCAAAAAATTCGAGAAATTCAGAGACACCCGAAATGCAATTCGAATGATAAATCACGTGGTTTACGTAAATCATGTCTAATTACGCGTTCACATTGCCTGACAAACAGCAAAATGTCTACGGTGCGATTAAAAAGTTGGTTTAAAGTTATCACGTGACCTCTGTCTTGCGATTAAATTTCTGGAGTCCAACGGCGATGAACGTGCTCCAATCTTTTATTGACATTATCTCATTTCCGGTCCATACAACCACTCCGATTTTCGCCCTAAACATTTACAATAGACCTTGACAAACCCGTAAAATTCATTTAGCGACTATTTTTCAGCCTTTTTGACCTTCCTGTGCCCGTATTTCTGCTGGAGTACAATCGGCAAGTTATCACTAACCAGCTCCTTTAACCCGCCATATTTAGCGCTAATGACAATCAAATTGAACGTTTTTTGCACTACTTGATTCTGGGAAACCGCATCTGTTTGAAAATCCAAACTTTTGACACTATTACGTAACGTGTAGTCAGAAACTCCTGGCACAATTTTAAATCATTTTTTAATATAAATTGCTTTTCTGCATGTTGCAATACTTTTGGCCAGTGTGTGTATAAATAAAAATTATGTAGCATTTGAGTAATTATACCAGTCAATTTATAAAAAATAGTAAAATAGTGCCCTAACATGGACAAAATTGCAACAATTTTTTTCTTCTGATTTGTACTTGTACTATGTCATAGAACAACATATCAAAAAGTAGATAAATGTTGGAAGGGAAATGCTTTGAAATCATCGGTCAAAGGTTATTAGGGGGTAAAAATTCAAAGTCATCTGACAAAACTAAAATTTAGACCAAAATGTTTGTTATGTCATAAGGATTAAATAAATGTATAGTTTCCATTTCTTCTGTCATCTGGTTATGGAGATTACATTGAAGAAAATGTGTAGAGGTCAAATGTTCGTCGTTAATACATGTGTCACCAGAAATAGTGACTTATATATTACAACAAAACTTACTTGTTTTGTCACATCTATATTCTAAAAAGAATAGTTTACACTGTGTCCTGAAGCTTCCTTACTAACAATGTACCAAGGTAAGGACATCGCCGGAATAAAATGAAGGAGGCCCTCTATCGTCACATAGTTATAGTTCATCATCAATTTTGACTTGGTGTTTTACAACTACTTTATCATGATATGCAAGGTGATTGTTTATCCTCAAAATACACTTGTATCAGAAAAAATAAGGCTACTGA
Organism: Ophioderma brevispina; assembly: GCA_023653785.1. Classification (NCBI taxonomy): domain Eukaryota; kingdom Metazoa; phylum Echinodermata; class Ophiuroidea; order Amphilepidida; family Ophiodermatidae; genus Ophioderma; species Ophioderma brevispina. The sequence goes on from JAMKCH010018777.1 coordinate 9,793, forward strand.
ACTGAGCTCTTGGTAGATTAGCCGCTTACCTCATAGTATGGTATGGTAATGTAAGTAATAGGTTGTTGTTGTTCTGGCAATTCCATTTAGTGTTCAGGTTCCCCAGAAAACAAAATGCCAAAATGGGTCTCCCCACCCCCCCGAACACCAGAATGCCACTCACATATATGTTGCTAATAACTATAGATACACATCCTTGCAAAGCGGCACGTGGTCTTGGGGGGCGGAGGGTTCAATTTGGAAATTTAATTACCAATAGAACAACTGTATTATATTTTATACAACGAGAACTTTTTGAGAATTTATTAAGGTGGAATTTTTTGAAACACGAAAGATAAACTTTGAGCATGTCGCATTATAATGCGGAATGTTTCAAATTCGTCTGTTCAAATGAAAACTATAGAGGGCGTCCTTCATTCCTTATTCGGCGATGTTCCTTTAGACACTTCCTTGTTGATAATAGTGTTCTTAAAAATATGTATTTTGAAACTTGTGACCCCTTATGAAATACAATGGGGATATTTGACCTTTCCCCTATTTCTAATTTATTTCATAAGCCCGAAACATCAGAAGTTGACAACTATACATATAGAGCCACTATCATGATCCTCCAAAAGCAGTCAAAAATATTTGAACTTGGCAACAAATACTTAAAAGTGGAAGGATAGGTCTAGAATTCTCATAAAGTTATTTTTTCGAACTGAAAATTTTACAGAAAAGGAAGAAAACCACAGTGTGTCAAAGATTCGAATCCCCGCTCAACTTCGTGACTAAAACATCCGTTTTTTGCTAATTTAGGACTGCTTTTGGTCCTATCATTTTGTAAGGTATGTTAGGATAACCGTATTGCCTGTTACAGACCTGCAACAATCTGATTTTGCGATTTTCTCGATTTTTCTTGATTTAGCAATTCACTGAATAGTGCCCTTTATTTAACCTTGCGTTGAAAACAAACAATAATGGGCATACTTTTCAAGTTCATTAAACTCATGGCATTTTACCAGTAAAACTTAAACTCCTGTTTTAAAGATGTCCCCCATAATATACTTCTACCTTTTATATAGATATGTTAATCTCTAATGCATAAGAGCATAATGAGTCAAATCATTTCTGTTGCTATTTTCTCCACCAGGTCAAAATGCCAATTCGTCAGACTAAATCAGTAGCTAAAATCCATCGCTAGCATTTTTGGCCACTGGACTGGCACAGCATAAATTAAATAATTATTATAAATAACTTAATTTTTAATATTGTGTCCATTGTGCTTAAAATAACGATTAGTAATGTATGTCTGTTCAGAACCAAAAGATGATTACAGCTACCTTTTTGTGAAACCCTGGATTGGAGACGGGCTCTTGCTAAGCTCTTGGAAGAAGTGCAGCGCAATCGAGATTGCCAAACCAGCTTTCACTTTGAAGTACTTAGGCCATACACCCGATTGTTGTTCAGCGATTCGGCATTGACGCTCTGTGGTAATGAAATGTTTCTTCCTCTAAGATAGATCTATTCTTTTTAAAGGTATAAACAGTATTGGTATGCTAATGGATCCAGTGCCATATGGATTTTTAACTTGTCCCACAAACACATTTTTTTTAACTTCACTACTTTCGTTTGTGGACCAGGGGGATGGGAGTTCCTTGGTCCCCCATACGCAAAACCACTTTCCTGAAGGATTTTTTGAACGCATTTATACCACCCGTGCAGGGTCCACATAAAATCACAATCATTACAATAAAATATAAATCCACAAAGAAACCTACAATTAGGGGCGAAACATTATTTTCAAATCAAAAGGGGACACACTAATTACACGCCCCTCGTTTTCCACATAGTTATATATATATATATATAGATGTGCAATGAAAAGTTGTTAATAATGTGTTCTAAAAGGGAGAGAGGCTCCAAAGCAAGGAAGGGTAAAAGGAACTCAGGTCCTAAAGAAGTAGGTTCCAATCTACCTATTTTGGACACAAATTAATAAATGTCTTTTAATAAATATTTTAGTGTTGGTAGTTGGCATTGTCCTGCCATGTAACCATTCCCATGGGTTTGTACAGTGACGTGATGGAGATACGGCAAAATCAAATTGATCGGTATTAGAATATAAGGGTTAACGGAATTTTATATTATTATTTATTGTTTAATTACACATGAATATATAAATACTTAAACAGAAAATATTCTTACCTTGTTTTTTAATTAATCTTTTTTACTGACCCTCCCGTTGGTGGACAAAGTGGTGGGGGAGGGGTGTTCCTTGGGACCCGCACTAATTATCTTTAACTGTGCGATGGAATTTTAATAATTTTTTTTCATGAAAGCTGCATATCGGAAAAGTTACGCAAATCCAAAAAATCGTCGGAAAAAAGTATATTATTAGTCGTAAAACTAGCGAAATGTATTCTCCATAGTTTAGTTGGGTTATAAATGAGAATCCCATTCTATACAAGATTCCAGTTGATAGTGGAATAGCCTCTACTTTTTTGTAGGTGGAGGTATGAATTGAGGGGATTAGTATATAAAAACTTTAGTCCGTGTATTTGTGGTATGATGTGCGCTATAACCATGATAGCCAACCCTGAGCAGTGGGGCCATTCACAGTTCCAATCAATAGTCAAAGCATAAACCCTAGCATGTTCAAAGAACGCGCAAACTAAATCCAGGAATAGTTTCAGTGAAAGCAGGTGAAAGCTGATTTTATGAATAGTGAAGATAAAAGTTCTGCATTGTTACACACAGGTGACTGAAGCCTTCTAAAATTTATGATATGTTGTTGTAGGCAATGTTAAAAACCAATTCTGGGGTAGACACACTATGCATCACATAGGATAAAATACAAAGTATTGACTGGACGAACAACGTAACTTTATTTGTAGTTGCCTAGTTTCTTTCAATCCGATCTCTTTTGTATTGCATGAAAGAAATCGAAGATTTTCTGGGTATTTCTGTCCCCTATTTTGAGTAATGGACGAAGTCCAAACTCCGCCCATAACTCTACCATCAATTGGAATCTACTATAGAAGTTTGGGGAAGAAGGTTTGAAGATGTTTTTCTATAGTTTGTAGGGTGCTGAATCATAATGTTTGGATCCAACCCAAAATTTCTGATTCAGAACCCTTCCAACTATAGAAAAACATCTTCAAACATACTTCTCCAAACTTCTAGAATAGGATTCTCATTTATAACCCTACTAGTTCGAACAAACCCTTGTGTTTAATTTGTAGGAAAAGTGGAGGCTCTCGTGCCAAGGAAAAGAAGTATCTCGAGAAATGTTTCAAGATATTAGTCTCTTCACACTTGACAGTCTTCTAAAATGTATATTTAGTGTTGAAAGCAATTGTCAAACAAAAGGGTAAGTTGTATTATTACAAAGGATTTTTATACGCAAAGCATGGTCAGCCCTTTTGAAAGTATTGAACTACAAATGATTTTCATTTACAGATTACCAACATATCAAACAAACAACTGACAGGATTAGCCAATGTAATTCGGACTATATAGTAGGCCTATTCGAGTACTCGAGTAATGATTAAAGTTATATCATGAACTCAGTGATTTGAGCCATGTGATAATAATAATAATATTAATAATATTTGGCTTTTACAAAGCGCCATTCCTACAAGATCACGGCGCTGTTGCCTATTATCAGTACGCTACCGTCAGGAAATCGTCACAATCATTTCGCTTCATAGTTTTTTACTATCATATGGCATTAAAATAAACCAGGTAATATCATGATATAAAACAAATATTGACTGCCTATTATGTGCAATAGTAAAAATATATAATTCGGATGTAATTCGGAGTTTGTCACAGGTTTTATTACTCTCCACTGGTTGAATGTATCAGATACAAAATCCGTTATGTGTATAGATCTGTTCACGGACAGGCTCCGTAATACCTCATTGATTGTCTCAATTTGTATAATGTGTTGGACAGTAATTCTTATGGCGTTAGGTTAGGGGAAGGTTACGGTCCTCGTCTGATGTTGCACGGCTTGCTAATTGCTATACATTGATGCATCATCATCATCATCATCATCATCATCATCATCATCATCATCATCATCATCATCAACATCAACATCAACATCATCATCACGATCACGCAATGTGAGCACGCAGAGTGATTGATTATTGAGGAACCGTATGTGTCAGTTGGTTAAATTTGCCACGTCACTTGCCTCGATTAAGAACGTTTGAAAATGATAATTTTTATTTAATTTAAACGAGTGGAGCTATGTCTCCTCAATTAATGCATACATCTCCTAGCCAACTCCCTAGAACTAAATTCGTATTCTGTTTACAGGCTCACCTCCATACCTCAGCGGTGTATATGAGCCTGTCGCAATTTGGTAATGTGAGAGAATCGGTCACTATTTTCTCACCATGTTGAAGTAATATACATCTGACCCCCGTGGATGCGCTGGAGACGTGCAATCAAATCTGTACACACCTATACCCGTGACGTCATTGCAGACCGGAAACGTGCTATTAAGGAAGCCAGTGATGCAGCCGAGGAGACAAGTAAACGGGAAAACAAATCCATTGATTTTGTTGACATTCTTCTTAGTGCCAGAGTAGGTTTGGATTACTGTTTTTTAATCAGGGTAGAGTCTCACTATTCTGCAATAGGAGCGTAAAAAGAAGTGTTTTTTATTACAGGGCGTCCCAGAAAGAACTTAATCCTGAAACAAAGGGTTTTTTACTAGAAGTAAGAAGTAGTAAAGCTTCCAAAATGAGTGTGTGCCATTCAGTGACTTCATGTCACTAGTTGACAATGATTAATTTGGCAAGCCTTAACGAAAAATTGCATCATCACATGCCCCTTTTATTCCGTAAGGCTGCTAATTCACCAGGGTCACTATAGACAGGCTAATCCAGGGAAAAACTGCCATTTTTGTGGGTCAACACTTTTCTCAACGGTTTTATGTCCCTGAACCCATACTCTTTCAAATGGGGCACCCAGATTTTTGCACTCAACTCCAAGATGGCTGCCAAATTCAAAAATGGGCCGCAAAAATTACTCAATCAATTTAAGTATGTTAACATTTTAATTTTCAGGTTTTTCCAGTGGTTTCTGTCATCCTTAAGCTATACACTTCAATTTCAGCTAAAGCACCACCCATTTGATGGGGTCCTCAATCCAAGATGGCGGCCCAAAACCAAAAGGTGGCAAAAATTACTCAATTAGAACTATACTGCCTCTTAGATTTCCATTTTAACTTTTATTGCTTGGATTGTTTTATTCTGAACCTATATTCTGTGTGATTAGCTTACGGGCCTCTAAGAGTTAGTCTCAATCCAAGAGGGCCGCCCAAATGCGGCCACCAAAATTACCTTAATTAGGAGTATAGTGTGCTGGAGCTTTCCACTGCAAGATTTTTCAGTAGTGCCCTCGTTCTAAACCTATACCTTCCAAATTCAGCAGGCACCATCCTTATTTGGTCTCAAATCCAAGATGGCGGCCTAAATCCAAAATGGCCGCCAAAGCTACCTTAATTAAATATCTAGTATCACTTGAATGTCACCTCAGTGGTTCTCCTATGGTATAACCCTCAAATTCAGCTGAAACGAAACCCATTAATATGGTCGCAAATTCCAAGAGGGCGCCCAAATCAAAAATGGCCGCCAAAACTCCCTTAATTAAATATCTAGTATGTTGAGGTTATCACTTGAAGGTCACTTAAGTGGTTCTCCTATACTTATAACCTTCAAATTGACTGAAACAGCATTATGGTCTCGAATCCAGAAGATGTCCGCCAAAAGTACCCTAATTTGATATAAGATATTTTGATTTTTCCATTTTTGCAGTTTGTTTTTTTTAGAAACTCCAAACTGGAAACCAAATTGGACCAACACAAAAATTTAAGCCCATATAAAGTTTATGAACTGATAATGGGGAGAGTGCAACAGTGTCCGGTCTGTGATCACTGGCAGATGAATAGTACTTCCTTTTAATGCTGGCACAAGATGTACCCACTGATCTTCAATAGAATGTGTTGAAACCAGTCCCTCTATCCCATAACCCATTTGCTCACCGCTGAAAATTGCAATCCGAAAGCTTCTTTAACCTTCCACTTTCCCTTGGAATTTTTTTTCTACGTTTCCTTCGATCTCTTCTACTGATATGGCAAATATTTCAGCCTTGATCCGATCGAAAGGGTCGGTGTCACACAGTCTATCTGGGGGATCAATTATTCTCCAATTTATTGGTCTTATGTTGAGCCCTAGGTATTCTCAACATTCCTTCTCTGGGACCACGAATTCAAAGAGGCAATCTTCTTGCGATCCGCCTTCCCAACTGCCTATGTCTCACATATACGGTTTTATTTGCAATTGCTAGGGAGGTTTCATTCATCAGATCTTTTGATTTTCTTTTAAGTACTATTACCCAAATAAATTTATTAATCTTTAACCAGTGTCGTCGAAATGTTGAAAAAGCTTTCAGTATTTCTTCTGATCCATAAAGTGACATCATTTGTGATGCCGTCGAGAGATAGAAGATTCGATCGATGCATTGAATCGGCAGTGGAGGAGGGAGTAACGGCGATTGCTACGAGTGTGCGGTAAATCTGGCCACCAAAAACCAAAGAAGTAGTTTTACTACTACTACTACCACCACCAACTCCTCTCCTCCTCTCTTCCTCCTCTCCTCCACCTCCTCTCCACATTCAAATGAACCTTGACATAGATTTCTGTACCTATGGACCAATTAGCATAACTAGCACAAAAATCTGCCTCTGGTACACCAAGTGAAAACACCCACATTTTACAAACAAAAAAAAAAACCAACAAAACCACCAAAAGTTACTTTTTTTGCTGCAATAGAAATCCTGAAAGGAAGTCAATTTATGGTACATTTTGACATCCATTAGGATTAGTGACACCATTTTGGAACGTGACAAAGCAACTGCAAAAACGGAACAACTTCAACATACTCTATATCACGTTTTCAGTTGAATTGAAATTTATAAGGGTATAGGGATAAACCACTAAACTGACCTTCAAGTGATAAACTTCAACATACTAAATATCTAATTAAGGTACGTTTGGCCGACCTTTTGGATTTGGGGCCGCCATCTTGCGTGTTTCAGCTGAATTTGAAGGATTAAGTTGGATGAGCCTACTGAAAACATATGGTCTCAACAGCCATTCAATTCAGCTGCGAGTCGATGGGTTACGGGATAGAGGACTGGTTTCAACACATCTTTGATATTCATGGTGGTACATCTTTCTGCTCATGCAAGAGCTTGTCTCAGAATTCTATTCATCTGCCATGGATTCACAGATGGACACTGATTGCAATAGTGCCCTTCATTTTATATGGGCTTGACTTTTGTGGTTCTTGTCCATTTGTGGACGTTTTACACATGAAATTAACCTTGATTATTTCTTAGTAAGTTAGGGACAAAATTGGCAGTAATTAAGTACTTTATATTACAACTCTGTCCTTGCGGTACCAATTGAACCCATGTTACAAAACAAAAAGGTTACTTTTTTTGCTGTCAATATAATCCTGGAGGAAGCTCAATTTGATGACATTTTATAACCAGCCAATTTGGATTAGTGACACCATTTTGGCCTTTAGTTCAAATTCAATGGTTGTGTGGATCTCAAGCTAAACTGCAGAGGCTTAGGTTCATAATGACAAAACACTCCAAAAATGGAAAATTTCAAAATCCTCTTATATCAAATCAGTGAAGTTTTGGCGGACATTTAGATTTAGGCCATTCTTCCCTTGGATTCGAGACATATAATGGGTGGCCGTTTAAGCTGAATTTTGAAGGTTATAGGTATAGGGAACCACTTAAGTTACCTTCAAGTGGTAAAGCCTATCAAACGGATTCTAATAAGGTAGCTTTTTGGGTGGCCATTTTTGGATTTTGCTGTCCATCTGGATTTAAAACCATATAATGGGGGGTGCGTTTCGCTGAAATTTGAAGAAGTGTTATAGGTATAGGATACACCCACTTAAGTGACTTCAGTGTAAACCCTCATATCATACTAGATATCTAATATACCATTCTGGCACACGATCCCCGAAAGCATCTCGTATTGTGCTCATTTCCATCCGGAACTTGTACAGGCCTCAAGTCAGCTAAAAAAACGTTCCAGACGTAAACAGAAATACCATAAATACTTACCCTATCTGTGACGTGCACTATAGTTGTGTATTCGTCCGCAGGTTAAAGTGGGCACTTTACGAATCGAAAATAATCAGTTTTTGTCGTTAATGTTCAACTACATGCCTCGATTGTTTTTTGCTCCTTTGATATTCTTCTAACATTTTTGTAAGATTAACCGCACGTGAAAATTAAGGTACTTTGTATTGTACTTTTAGGCATTGTTCGTGGACGCGGAACGAACAAACATTTTTTTGTTGTAAACATGAACTCTGGTACAATTTCCCGGTGGAAATGGGCACCAATACTAGAGGCATTTCGGGGATCGTGCAATGGTGACCTTCACGTGATAACCCTCATCATACTAGATATCTAATTAAGGTAGCTTTTGGCGGCCATTTGGGATTTTTTCCGCCATTCTTGGATTTAAGACCATAAAATGGGGTGTCCCGTTTTCAGTCTGATTTGAGGGAGGTTATAAGGGTATAGGAGAACCACTTAAGCTACATCCAAGTGATTAAACCCCAACATACTAAGATATCTAATTAAGGTAGCTTTTGGCCGCCATGTGAATTTAGACGGGCCCATCTTGATTTGAGACCAAATTATGGGTGGTGTTCCTGCTTGAATTTGAAGGATATAAGTTTAAGAATAAGGGGCAGTACTGAAATCTCACAATGGAACCTCCATCATCACTATAACCCCTAATTAACGGTAATTTGGTGGCCATTTTGGCGGCCATCTGGATTTGAGACTAAATCATAGGTGGCCCGTAAGCTCGACACACACACACATATATGTTTGAACTAACTATCCCAAAAAAAGCGGTTTAAAAGAAGGGAAATCTAGGAGGCAGTATAGTTCTATGAGTAAATTTTGACCCTCCTTTTTCATTTTGGGCCGCCATCATGGATTTGAACCACCATCATGGGTGGTGCTTCAGCTGAAAATCTAAGTGTATACTAAGGGTGGCATAACCACTGGAAAAAACCTCGAAATTAAAATGTTCCACATACATTATACTAATTAAGGTAATTTTGGCGGCCCATTTTGCATTTTTGACCGCCATCTTGGAGTAGAGGCAAAAATCTGGTGTCCCCCCACGCTTATTTGAAAGAGTATTGGTTCAGGGACATAACCGTTGATAAAAGTTTGACCCCACAAAATTGCAGTTTTCCTTGGATTAAGCCCTGGTCTACTAAGTGAACAATGCCTGGGGCTAATGGCCATACCAACCCCCCTTAAGGCAGTTTGAAATGACATGTCAAAACTCACTGTGACATAGATATGTGTATCGTTCAGTGGTATTTTTGGTTGTAACAACAAACCATTACGAGGGAAATATCAACGGTGAAGTTCATTAATCTCAGCAATTCAGTCAACACTGTCCACTTCACGACGGGCAACACAATGTGCTTAAGCGCATGCGCATATCAATTAAGCTGCTAACGGACAGCGTGAGACTCTTCAATCAGCTGTGAAAACTCCCTGCGAGTACGATTTTCACCCGGGATCGTAACAAAAAAATGGGATAAAATCATTACCGGTACTTCTAAAGTTCAGAAGTTAACGTTAAAGTGGCTTTATATTTTACAGAAATACTCAGGTACTACCTGGATTTAATCCAGAACAAGCTGTTAGGTATACGTTACACTAACTGGATCTGTGCTTCAACTAGACCCAGTTCTCAGTTTCAGACTGGGATCACGCCCATACACTCAGGTTTGGAATTCTATCCTAATCGTATATGTACTCATTAGAAACATACTAGATGGAAAAAAAATCAAGAAACATGAGGAACTAATGCATTTAAAGGCTCAAAAATGCCACATCAAAAGTTTACCGAATTTTGCAAATTTACTAAGCGTGCCAATTTTGCCAACGGGAAGAGAAATCACTTAATTTTTGCTATCAAACAAAAATTACAGTTTTAAAGGTAGGAGCATACCGATAGCAAGAGAAAACACTCCATCACTGCTGAATAGAAATGTTTAATTCACTTTAAATACAACAGTTTAAATGTTAATCGCTAAATCACCAATCACAGGTATTAGACACTGCAGCGCCACATAGCGCGTTCAGAGTAAGCAACAGCGTACGTGTTGCATCTCAGCGCTGCTAAATACGCCCATGCATTACCGCCTTGCTTGCTACGTGCGCGACGTACCAAGTGTTCCACGCTGGCCACGATTTATTTTCGGAATGGAGAGTTAGTCTATGCTTCAATCGAGTTCACTGTTTACACACACAACTTTGACAGCGCTTATGCAAAATACCCAATTGTTGGTGAATGAGGCCTGCAGACTTTATATTTGCTGGTGTGATTTAGTAAGAGAGTTGAGGATGACTTTACCTTCATCATTCTGTACTCCTAGTATTGATTGGTTTGGAGCTGCAAGGCAAAGGATATGTTTGCTCGTGAGTCAGAGTTGACAAACATACCCATCGCATCATGTGCTTTATATCGTTAACGAGCTTTATTCCGTCCAGTGAGATTAGGTGATCAATAGGACGTCAAGGAGGTGACCAACAAGACATTCCAGAAACCTACATGAAAAATCGGACCAATGAATGATGGGTCACCCACCTTTATTAGCTTTTCTTTGAGTTCTAAAAAGAATTGGTGTGTTTGACTGGCTAGTGATGACTGCACATCCAACTGCTTTGCATGCGATATGCATGCATACTAGTCCACAGAGTAGTTCCGAGGTGCTGTGACAAGATAATCACGTTGGGTGGGTTGTATCTGAGGCTGTGTTCAGGACCAAGCTGTCGTGTACCGAACTTACACTGTTACAGTAGTACAGACGTGTTGTATGGCGTTGCTGGTTCAGCCTGGTTGAACAGTAGACTAACAGTGAAAGCCGTAAACCAAATGCTATAGTATGACAATTTCAAAACACATCATACACAAGCATTTGGGCAATTGCATTTCACGAACGATGACCAGTCTAGCCTTTGATGGTGCTGGTGATTCTGCATAGCATGCCCACAGCATCACATGCATGACATGCATGATGCAGTCATTGCAGTGCCATGGTGCTGCAGCAGCTCCGGGCAACAGCATTATACAATGCACCTGCACAGCAATCCTCTCCTGTCCATGCTCCGGCTTTTAATTTCATATTTTATAATCGTTTTGTAGCTTTATTTACGATGTTGAATATGATTGTAAATGTATACAACATGACCGACTCGGTGATGAGCAAAAATCTTTGGCGATGGGTGACGAGCTAAATATACTTGTCCATCTCTGTAACATAACATCCACTTCGCTACTATTAATCTCTTTCCACGCAATCAACTGCTTGACATGGTCTGGTGAAGAGAGGAAGGCAACGGCAAATTTGAAACTGTTTGAAACTAAAAATCCCTAAAATATTCAAATTTCAAATGCTTTTTTCTCAACATTTCTTCATCTTTTGTTGGATGAGAAAAGTTGCTCAAAATAGCGTTTTCTAGCTATAATGCCAAAACGTGTAGAGGTCTGGGGGGGTTTTTTGGTAGATTAAATGGTATTGGGGTGGCCCAGTGAGTTTTTTTTAGCGTATATTCGCCATGGTCCTAACGTATAGCTTTCGCACGTCTAAATCCCAACTTCAGTAACGAAATATTAATGGACCGCACCCGCCTGGGAATTATTACGAGACGTATCTTATAACCGTGGGGGGGGGGGGGAATCACTATGAAATGGATATGATACTATATGGGTGTAAGAACTTGTACGGCCTCGAGCTTCCAAACACAGGGGCTTGTCGGTAACAGAGGACGCACAACTAAAGGGGGGGGGGGGATTTGGGTTGAGGATAAGCAAAAAGGTTCAAATAGGGGGTTTTTTCAGGTGAAAAAAATTTAGAATTCTCCAGGAGGTACTTTATCAGTTATAGTACATGTGGAACTTGATTTTTGTGAAAAATTTCATACAACTCTTGCAACCAAGGTTTTTCCTTCATCAAATTGTATGAGGATTCCAAATTCCTGGCGTCATTTTTTAAAATGTTGTTCGTGGATGTATTCTAGGGGCAATGTTTATACAAGGTCAAATATCATATCAATGTTCACTACCTGTCAAGGATTACAGAAAGGTATAGTTTTTGCCCTATCTGAGGACTATAGTACCAGAGTTACAAGGCAAAACCGTTTCAAGGTCACATGGGGGTAAACTTTCAGATTCAGTCATTTTTTTTAAATGGTGCAAATTGTTCGTCTTACTGTCAGAAGCCGCAAATATACAGGTCGCATTGTTAATGCCGTTTTGAGAGGGCAAATATTGCCCGTGGTCCGCACAGGGGATCCAGACCTGACTGGAGGGGGTGCCAAGAAATACATTTTAATTTTGCTTGGGATGTAATGGCGGCGTCGCAGCCAACCGTGACGGGCGGCCCGTAGCGCGCGGGGGTGGGGGTGGGTTTGGTTAATGGCAAGTTTTTTTTTTTTTCCCCATCGTTGGCTTTTGGAGGCCGGTTTTTTTTTTTCAAGTCACATCGGGATTTTTTTGCCTACTTGATGACGTGTTTTTGTTTATTTTTTGGTGGCGGGTTGACTCATTTGGTCATTTATGTTAGGCCCCTGCATATGGGGCCGGGGTTTTTGGTAATATTTTTTTTTAAGTGTTTTGTATAAAAAACTGTCTGGGGGTGGGTGCTGGCGGGGGGGGGGGGGGGTGTGCGCAGAACCTTTGCAATTTTATTTTTCCAAACACATTTTCCCAGGCAAAATTTGATATAAAAAAACATAATTTGAAATTATCTGAAATGGGTCCTTTATAATGCTATAGGTTGATCATTTTTTAATTAGTAAAATATAGTTGATTGGTTAGTTGGGTGTAAATTTAAGCATAAAGTGTTCATGGCGAGTTCGTATATCAAGATGTCTGGGGTGGTTGCGGGAGGGGGGTCTCCCCCCTCCCCGCAAGCGCGGAACCTTGCAATGTTTGCCTTTCCAAAAAAACATTTTCCCATGCCCATTTGATGTGC